>WNGS01001446.1:24934-46069 GCA_020271785.1 Procambarus virginalis
ATACTACACCATACCATACCACACCACACTACACCACACCACACTACACCACACCACACCACACCACACTACACCACACCACACTACACCACACTACACCACACCACACCATACCACACCACACCATACCACACCATACCACACCACACCACACCACACTACACCACACCACACCACACTACACCACATTACACCACACTCAACTACACGTTTAATGTATAATAATATCAATTTATATTCAAGACAAAACATATTTTTAATTAGTATATTAACATTAATGAATACGCGTTTGAGGATGGCTGCTCCTTTATGGAGCCTGCGTAGCTTGAGGATGGGTTGCCATGCCGGTTCTGCGTATTTCAGACATTGGTTTAACAGATGTGTAGAGTGCCTTGGAGGAGGAGGAAGAACAAGTAAAATTATATGATAATGGAAAATAACTCGAGGGAGGAAATGTCTCCAAAAAGTCGATGCTACAAGGGAGAAGATGATGCCATTGAGGTAGATTCCTCAAGGAAGTAGATGCCTCAAAGTAGAAACTGATTGGAGAGAATGAAGGTGGAGCGCAATAGAGTGGGGGTTGAGGGAAGTTAATGTGATAACCGTGTGTTTGCCCAGCTGGACAAACTACCGCTGCCTCTAACAGCCACAGCAGGCGGCCTCAGATCAACTTTCAGGCTACAAGTGTGTGTGTACTAGAGCATCGTTCTTCTGTTTGGTCTCCAGTTGTTCTTCTCCAGCCCCCCCCCCCTGCCTCCACCACCCCTGCCTCCACCACCCCTGCCTCCACCACCCCTGCCTCCACCACCCCTGCCTCCACCACTCCTGCCTCCACCACTCCTGCCTCCACCACTCCTGCCTCCACCACCCCTGCCTCCACCACTCCTGCCTCCACCACCCCTGCCTACACCACCCCTGCCTCCACCACTCCTGCCTCCACCACTCCTGCCTCCACCACTCCTGCCTCCACCACCCCTGCCTCCACCACCCCTGCCTCCACCACCCCTGCCTCCACCACCCCTGCCTCCACCACTCCTGCCTCCACCACTCCTGCCTCCACCACTCCTGCCTCCACCACCCCTGCCTCCACCACCCCTGCCTCCACCACCCCTGCCTCCACCACTCCTGCCTCCACCACTCCTGCCTCCACCACCCTGCCTCCACCACCCCTGCCTCCACCACCCCTGCCTCCACCACTCCTGCCTCCACCACCCCTGCCTCCACCACCCCTGCCTCCACCAATCCTGCCTCCACCACTCCTGCCTCCACCACTCCTGCCTCCACCACCCCTGCCTCCACCACCCCTGCCTCCACCACCCCTGCCTCCACCACCCCTGCCTCCACCACTCCTGCCTCCACCACTCCTGCCTCCACCACTCCTGCCTCCACCACCCCTGCCTCCACCACCCCTGCCTCCACCACCCCTGCCTCCACCACCCTGCCTCCACCACTCCTGCCTCCACCACTCCTGCCTCCACCACTCCTGCCTCCACCACCCCTGCCTCCACCACCCCTGCCTCCACCACCCCTGCCTCCACCACTCCTGCCTCCACCACTCCTGCCTCCACCACCCCTGCCTCCACCACCCCTGCCTCCACCACCCCTGCCTCCACCACTCCTGCCTCCACCACCCCTGCCTCCACCACCCCTGCCTCCACCACTCCTGCCTCCACCACTCCTGCCTCCACCACTCATGCCTCCACCACCCCTGCCTCCACCACCCCTGCCTCCACCACCCCTGCCTCCACCACTCCTGCCTCCACCACTCCTGCCTCCACCACCCCTGCCTCCACCACCCCTGCCTCCACCACCCCTGCCTCCACCACCCCTGCCTCCACCACTCCTGCCTCCACCACCCCTGCCTCCACCACCCCTGCCTCCACCACTCCTGCCTCCACCACCCCTGCCTCCACCACCCCGGCCTCCCCATCCCTTGCCTTGAATACCTTGATAGTGAGCCTCATGACACTGTACTCAAACATTAATGGGATTACAAATAAAGCAAGTGAACTGGACAAAAGGTCAAAAAAAACAGATGTAATATCACTCAGAGAAACGCAATTGTCAGGCATCATAACAAATGCAGTGTTTCCGTAGGTCTATTATGTAGTGAGGAAGGAAAAGGATGGGAAACAAGGAGGAGTTGCCGTGCTAAGGAAGGACTGGAATTTCGAAAAGATGGATATCCTGGGCTGTGAAGGATTCAGAGACCACATAACAGAAGCTATCACAATGGGTGGACCTAAGATAATAGTGGCAATAATTTAGAACCCTCCATTAAATGATAGAAGACCCAGACAAAAGTCTGATAGAAACAAAATGGCAACTATTAATAAAATAGAGTTGCTTCAGATGCCTGCAGGAATAGATCCAGACTTTTAATCATGAGAGACTTCAACTATGGAAAGAGAGACTGGGAGAATGGGGACCCACATGGAGGTGAAGATACATGGAGAGCTAAACTATTGGATGTGGTAACAAGAACCTTTCTGAGCCAACATGTCAAGGGACCCACAAGAATGAGAGGCTACGATGAACCAGCTAGACTCGACCTGATATTTACGATGAATGAGTCAGTCATAAGGGAAGTCAAATTACATGCCCCCATGGGAATGAGTGACCACAGCGTACTGACATTTGAGTATCTGGTGGAAGAAGGGATAACCTATCCAAGGAAGGGATAAGAAAGGAAACGGCAGACTTACCGAAGAGGAAGCTATGACGAGATGAGGAAATTCCTAATGGGAATACCATGGGAACAGAACTCAGAGAAAACACTATACAAGATATGATGGACTACGTCACCCAGTAGTGCCGGGAAGCTGCAGACAGGTTTATCCCAGCACAAAAGGAGGGCAATAAAAGCAACAGAAGAATTCATGGTTCAATCAAATATGTAAGGAAGCAAGGCAATTAAGTACAAGAACATAGAGAAACTACACAAATAACAGAACACCAGAGAGCAGAGAGAGATACCAGAGGGTCAGAGATGAGTACCTCAGAGTGAGGAGAAAAGCAGAGAGACACTATGAAAATGACATCGTAAGTAAAGCCAAGACTCAACCAAAACTGATACATAGAGAATGACAAGGAGGTGTGTGAAGAATGCAACAAGAGATTACAGGAGGTCTTCACTATAGAGCAAGGAGAAATCCCTGTACTGAGAGAGAAGGCGGTAAACCAAGCAACCTTAAAGGAATTTGAGCTTACCATTGATGAGGTCAAAAGAAGTCTGTTGGAGCTGAGTGTGACAAAGGCTGTTAGGCCTGATAGAATTTCACCATGGATACTAAAAGAGGGTGCAGAAGCACTAAATGTGCCATGCTCTATGGTGTATAGCAGGTCACTGGAAACAGGAGACTTACCTGAAAGCTGGAAGACAGATAATGTAGTCCCAATATACAAAAAGGGTAACAAGCAAGAGGCACTGAACTACAGGTCAGTTTCAGTAGCTTGTATACCATGCAAGGTGATGGAGAAGATCGCAAGGAAAAGGCTCGTTGAGCGTCTGGAGGGAAATAGCTTTGTAACACACCACCAGCATGGGTTCAGGAATAGAAAATCTTGCCTCACAGGTATAATATAATTCTATGACCAGGTGCCAAAAATTAGGCAAGAATGGGGGGGGGGTTAGACTGGATTTTCTTAGACTGTCAGGATGCCTTTGACACAGTACCTCATAAGAGGCTGTTACAAAAAAGGGAGAAACAGGCAAGAATAAAAGGTAAGTTGCTGTTTGACAGTAAATAAAAATCCATCGCCATTCTTTATCTGTTTTTCCTATTGATTTCCTTTTATTGGTTATCACTCCATGGCTTTAGTGTGTTCTAATCTTGCTCTCTTTTGTTAGTGAGTTGTGAGTGTGTGTGTGACGTTCTTCACATGTAATTTAACATATGTGGATGTCTATAGATGAATGCTTTGTAGCAATTACATATATTCTAATGCCTCCGTGCATGTTTTGATGCTCTGTTGAAGGGTAATTTTTGTTGTGGTGGGGTGATAGAAGGTTCTGGTCTGTATTTAATCTTAGAGGAGCTAAGGAGCTTCAGCAATGCTGAAGACATTGAAAAAACTACAAACAAATGTCAACAAAGTTTTCGATTGGGCAGCAGAAAATAACATGATGTTTAACAGTGATAAATTTCAGGTACTCAGGTACGGCAAAAATGAGGATCTGAAACATAATACAGGGTACAAAACACAATCAAATCTTCCCATAGTAGAAAAACAGCATGTCAAGGATTTGGGAATAATGATGTCCGACGACCTAACGATTAGGGAGCATAACCAAGCAAATATTGCGTCAGCCAGAAAAATGATCGGATGGATTACGAGAACTTTCAAATCCAGGGATCCCATCACAATGGTTGTACTCTTCAAGTCACTTGTGTTGTCCCGTCTCGAGTACTGCTCAGTACTCACTTCCCCCTTCAGAGCAGGAGAGATTGCTGAAATAGAGGGAATACTGAGAACATATACGGCACGCATAGACGAGATAAAACACCTAAATTATTGGGATCGTCTCAAAGCTCTCCAAATGTACTCTCTAGAAAGGAGATGAGAGAGATACCAAATAATATACACATGGAAAATACTGGAGGGCCAGGTGCCAAATATGCACAGTAAAATAACAACGTACTGGAGTGAACGATATGGAAGAAAATGCAAGATTGAACCAGTGAAGGGCAGAGGTGCCATAGGCACAATCAGAGAACACTGTATAAACATCAATGGTCCGCGGTTGTTCAACGTCCTCCCAGCGACTATAAGAAATATTGCCGGAACAACCGTGGACATCTTCAAGAGAAAACTGGACTGTTTTCTAAGAGAAGTTCCGGACCAGCCGGGCTGTGGTGGGTATGTGGGCCTGCGGGCCGCTCCAAGCAACAGCCTGGTGGACCAAGCTCTCACAAGTTGAGCCTGGCCTCGGGCCGGGCTTGGGGAGTAGAAGAACTCCCAGAACCCCATCAAGCAGGTATCAAGCAGAGTCATGTATTGTGGGGCCAAGCTTCCGTCTAGTAGATCTAAGCTCTTGGGTTTGTGGGGGAGAGGCGTGGTATCTTGGAGTAATATTTATGACATTGGGTTTTCTAACATTTCGATTGTGTTCCACACCCGCATGGCTTTCTGTGGTAGTCCGACGATTAGTTTTGTTTACACACAGGTGGGTAGAGGAGCAGATGATTAATGGCGCCTGTTAGCAGACTGAGAGTTTTTTCCTGTCCCACAGCTTATGGTAATTAAGCCTTACCGACTAGTTTCCCCTGGAATACAACCCGCCAATCGTTTGACAACTGTGTACCCAATCATTACTGGGTGAACAGGGGCGAATAAATAAGGATTGGCGCCTAGTCAATCCTCCCTGGCCAGAATGCGAACCTAGGCCAAATCGTTTGCCAAGCAGAAGAGGTCACTGCCCTCCTCATCAACCCCATCCCCCTCTCTCCCACCCCTTCCCTTCCCCCCAACCCTACTTTCCCTTATCCATTCTCACCCCAACTACTCCCGAACCTCTCCCTCCCCTCCTTCCTTCCTTCCTCCTCTCTACACGTCCTTCCTTTCCCCCATACCCTCCCGTCTCTCCCACATACACCTCCCCATCCCTCCCTCCCGTCTCTAGGGCGTTGCTCCACGAGACGTTCACACGTGTCTGTCATATAAGTAAGCACCCCCCCCCCCTCTACGATATCGTAAAGTTTTAACGTGTTTATACCTCCCCCCCTCACCCCCCTGTCCCCTCACCCCCCCCCCACCCCCCTCCCTCGACATCCGGAGGAGGCCTCTAATCGTGGCCATGAAGGTTTCACTTCTTTATGTGTAGGTATTTGTGTAATATATATGTATGTGTGTATGTGTATACAGGGTATGTGCAAGTTGGTCAGAATTGCATTTCACCTTTGTAAACTCACATTCATGACACTATGTAAAAAGACACCTTGAAACACTGGTTATGTAGGATAGATGTAATTCTGTGTTTATGTCTGTAGGTTAGATTAGCATTATAAAAGCACTACAATCACCGTATGTGGTTGTTCAATAGAATGTTCAATAAATCACTGAACTATACGTTTAACAGATCTCTCACCCTGTCCATGGAGGACAGAAGAACATGTAATGTGTTGGTTAGCATTGTAAATGTGTGGCCACGTCTGTGGTAGAAAATAATAACAATAATAATAATAATGAAATGTATATCTATATATCGCTCTTTATATGTGTAGAGCGACGCTCCTCTTCAGATTAGACGCAGTTGACCCCTGATGGCAAGAACCTCCTCTCAGTTGCCACTGTCAAAAATGCTGTTTTCCTAACCAGAAACATACGAACCCAAGCAACCCACCTAACCTATCGACGCCAATGTCTAGAAAACGTCATAATTGCGGTGTTTTGATATTTACTAATACCTCACATTTTTAACGTACTGGTCAATTCCGTAAAAAAATGCGACACAGTAGATGAGAGGACAGGTTGGCCACAGTGTTTAGCATTAGTTAAAAGTATAATACCCCGAGATATCTAACTGGTACTGGAACTAAGAGGCTCGAGCCACTAAGAAGGTTGAAGGAGCTGAATCACTTCACTCTTGAGAAGGTGATTCGGCTTCGTTCTTCACTCACAACCAGAGATCCTGGGTTCGATTTCCAGGCGGGACAGGAATAATTGGACAAGTCTTCTTTCAACTAATGCCGCTGTTCACCTACCAGCAAGTAGGTACTAGGAATTAGGCAACTGTTGTGGGGTTCCCCTTTCTTGGGGAAAGGCTCGACCTTGTGGGGACGGTGATATAAGCCTCAAGTATATATGAACACAGGCTTCCTGTCCCAGACAAAACTATTTATTAAGTAAGATTCTTGATAGTGTTGACGGCGAACAAATATAGAATATTCAAAATGTGGAAATGAAACTGGGAGAGCTTGGATAGAAGCTAGATTCAGAAATAGACCTGGGTAAATACTGGTTTGAATGTAGAGTTAATTTCTGAAACAAATCACCAGTTGATATAAATTAATCTAGTCGCCTAACTTTAAATAATCTACCCAGCTAACGAAATCTCACAATGTTATATCCCAAGGTTATTGTTATTATTAACAACTTCTTAGTGTTTCGGAGCTCATGGTGTTATTAGTAAACACAGCCGCCAGGAGACCTGACAGCTGAGTGGACTGCGCTCGGGATTCGTACTCCTGAGGTTTCGGGTTCGATCCCCGGTGGAGGCAGAAACAAATTGGCAAAGTTTCTCTCACCCTGATGCACCTGTTCACCTAGCAGTAAATAGGTACCTGGGAGTTAGACAGCTGCTATGGGCTGCTTCCTGGGGATGCGTAACAAAAAGTAGGCCTGGTCGAGGACCGGGCCGCGAGGACGCTAAGCCCCGAAATCATCTCAAGAAAACCTCAAGATGGTCAAGGAAGGATGTACAGATTTTGTAAGTGGGCACTTAGGTACTTGATGAATGGTGTCACTCAACAAGTTAGTAAGATAGAAGTATCACTTTAGCTCTCCAACCACTTAGTCCTAAACCACACACTCGCTCCTTGATGAGTATGACTGGATGTACCTGCTTCGTGTCCACATAATCCCTACACAAAGTATGACTCTCCAGGACTAGGAGTCACCAAGCATTTACACAACCACATACGAAACCTGTGCATCTTTACTCAATCATGGCGGTTTTGTTTATATTAATGAAACAGTTTATGAGCTCCGAAGTGCTACGATTTTGTTTATAGCAATAATAACCTTGGTTTGTGAAGTTTACAAGCAAGTAAACTGTTTACTAAATGTAAACAAAGCCATTGGGATTAAAGAAAGAGGTGTACCGGGTTCGTAAGTGGTGTACCGAGCTCGTAAGAGGTGTACCGGGTTCGTAAGAGGTGTACCGAGTTCGTAAGAGGTGTACCGGGTTCGTAAGAGGTGTACCGAGTTCGTAAGAGGTGTACCGGGTTCGTAAGAGGTGTACCGAGTTCGTAAGCGGTGTACCGGGTTCGTAAGAGGTGTACCGAGTTCGTAAGATGTGTACCGGGTTCATAAGTGGTGCGTAAATGATTGATGAATTTGTAGCCGTGTTCCTTGCCTCACTTTAGACATCCTTGTGCTGTAAACCAGCAGCCGTTTATCTGATCAACTCGGCATCCGAAGTCTGTTTTGTGTCACCTACCGCCTTCACCTGCCTCGACTCTCTCCTGGAGGACTGTACCCGCCTGGGGGAGTAATGCCTGGCCCCCCTACGACGGCTCCTTGAGGGACCTTGTATATAGGACAGCTCCTTGAGGGACCTTACCGTGTATATAGGACGGCTCCTTGAGGGACCTGACCTTATATATAGGACGGCTCCTTGAGGGACCTGACCTTATATATAGGACGGCTCCTTGAGGGACCTTGTATATAGGACGGCTCCTTGAGGGACCTTACCTTGCCTTGGTTCTGAGGATCAGCGTCCCTGCTACCCGGTGATGTTAAGTTACAGCACCCTGATATCCTACCATCACTGGGTTTTTCTCATGCAATCACTCAATCCCGATCTATTTTTCTCTATCATGTCTACTAGACCAATTACTGAACTTGCATGTAACCCACAACAGCTGTCTATAACTCCCAGGCCTCTATTTACTACTAGGTGAATTGAGGCATCAGGTGAGAAAAAAACGGCCCAAACGCTTCTGTCGTACTCTGGGGATCAAACCAGCGCACTTGAGTTTTGAGCCGGGTTAGTGGATGTATGGAGTGGGTGTAGGTGGGGGAGTAGACGGGTGTACTCACCTAGTTGTGCTTGTGGGGGGCTTGAGCTCTGGCTCTTTGGTCTCGCCGCTCAACTGTCAATCAACTGATGTACAGGTTTCTGAGCCTACTGGGCTCTATCATATCTACAATTGAAACTGTGTAAATATGGAGTCAGCCTCCACCACATCACTGCCTAATGGATGCCATTTGCCAACTACTCTGACACTAACAAAAAATCTAATGTTTCTATGATAAGTAAAGAAGATGCTTACTAGGTAAGGGGCCTGACAGCTTACAAGGGGTCTGACAGCTGAGTGGACAGCGCTTCGGATTCGTAGTCCTGAGGTTCCGGGTTCGATCCCTGGTGGAAGAGGAAACAAGTGAGGTGAGTTTCTTTCACCCTGATGCACCTGTTACCTATCAGTAAATGGGTACCTGGGAGTTAGACAGCTGCTACGTACTGCTTCCTGCTAACAAAAAGGAGGCCTGGTCGAGGACCGGGCCGCGGGGAAGCTAAACCCCGAAATCATCTCAAAATAACCTCAAGATGGTTCATTTGGGCACTCAATTTCCACCTGTGTTCCCTAGTGCGTGTGCCCCTTGTGTTAAATAGTCTGTCTTTATCTACCCTATCAATTCCTTTGAGAATTTTGTATGTGGTGATCATGTTCCCTCTAACTCTTCTGTCTTGCAGCAACGACGTTGTGTGTGTGTGTTATTAGCTGATCTTAGCGTATTCTCTATTCTCAGGGAGCTGCGAATGTGTGTAAGGTTCTTCACATGTATTTCAACGTATACATATGTATATAGACGAATAATGCGAAGCATTCACAGATACACACAGATGTTTTCACACATTTTTATGTCCTATTTGAAGGTCTATTATCTGCTGGATAAAGGGGAGAGATAGAGTGGTAGATGGGTAAAGAGGAGGTTATCTTGAGATGATTTCGGGGCTTAGTGTCCCCGCCGCCCGGTCCTCGACCAGGCCTCCACCTCCATGAAGCAGGCCGTGACAGCTGACTAACTCCCAGGTACCTATTTACTGCTAGGTAACAGGGGCATCAGCGTGAAAGAAACTCTGCCCATTGTTTCTCGCCGGCGCCCGGGATCGAACCCAGGATCACGCGTCCAGTGTTCTGTCCGCTCAGCCATCGGCTCCTTTCAAAGGAGGAGGAGAGAGGTATGGCGTAAATGGAAAGGGGTTGTTGTTGAAGGGGAGACAGGGAGAGGGGAGTGAATGCGCGTCATCGATTGATTGATAAAGATAAGCCACCCGAGAGGTGGCACGGGCATGAATAGCCCGTAAGCGCGTCATCGTGGGTGGCCCTATTAACTACTGAGAAATCTTCCCCCTCACCAAATCTTGCTGATTCATATTCTCTCTCTTTCCTCTCACTTTTAATACTCTCATTTATCTGCCTCTTTTTATTTCTCTCATTCATCTTTCTCTCTTATTGCTATCATTCCATTCCTCTTTTTTTTCCCCTGTTTATTTAACAGTAAACCCAAATAAGGTTTCGAGGGTTCGAACCTGGGCCACCAGGATGTAGACTCTGTACCAACACTAACAGCATGGGTATGGGTGGTGAGATCCCCATACATCCAGCCCCCTGCTACAACCATGGGGACCTGCCCACAGATATCCTGATATCCTCCTGGTTAGATAGCACTTTGTATAATTATGTGGACTATCGTACATATATTGACGTGTTGACCTACGTATATATGTACGTACATATATACGTACATATATATGTACGTATATATGTATGTATATATTGACGTCAACATATTGACTATTCAGTGTATAGAGTCCGGAAAAAATTAAAAGAAACAAACATAATTATTCCTAGGCCATCATATGTGTACTATATTAGGCCTCGTGTAGCGTGTATTAGGCTTAGGATGGTTAGGTTAGGTTACATTTTATTAATAACATAAATACAATACCATTCCCAGTTTGTCCAAATACAATATTACCAAACTCTACTTTCTATGCAGGCGAAGAGTCACAATAACGTGGCTGAAGTATGTTGACCAGACCACACACTAGAAGTTGAAGGGACGACGACGTTTCGGTCCGTCCTGGACCATTCTCAAGTCGCTTGTGATGAGGAGGTAGAGAACGGGAAATAAATAGGCAAGAGAGAGGTGAGGAGGAAAGTAAGGTGTAGAGAATAGTAGTAATAATGAGAACTGCAGAAGGCCTATTGGCCCATACGAGGCAGCTCCCATTATAACCACCGAAGGAAAGGTAATAGGAATAAGCAGAGGATAGCAAGGGAGCGTAGGAGAAGACAATGAACAGAAAAAAGGGGAGAAGAGAGAAAGAAAAGGAAAGAGAAAGAAAGATAAATGGAAGGGGTAAGCTTATGTTAAGTCACGTTTGTTAGAAAGATTAGAGCATTTGAGTATGTACTGTGAAAGGGAAGAGTCCACAGCAACAAAGCCAGGACTCAAGTTCATGTTGGGTACATTGTGTATAAGAGCCGATTGTACAAGACGGCGTCTGTGAAGAGTAGAGGCAGGAAAGATTATTTTGGAGAAAGACCAATCAATGGGATGATTAGAATCCCTCACATGGCAGAAGAGAGCATTGTTAGTGTCTGCAGACTTAACACTTCTCTTGTGTTCTTTAAGTCTGTCATTCAGTGTACGGCCAGTTTCGCCAAAGTATTGGAGAGGACAAGATGAACAGGAAATAGAGTAGACACCAGCAGCATTAGAAGCAGGAGGAGCAGTGTGAACTAGATTGCTACGAAGTGTGTTAGTTTGTCGAAAGGCGAGTTTAATGTCAAGAGGACGAAAGGTATTGGAAAAAGTTTTGAGTTCAGATATGAAGGGAAGGCATAGTACAGTGCTACTACTGTTGGAAGCAGGTTTAGGATGAAAGAAATTTCGTTTAGCTTGAGAGTAGGCAGAGTTGATGAAATGCAAAGGACAACCAAGGCGAGAGAAAGATTTGTAGATAAAGGAAATTTCAGAATCAAGAAACTGAGGGTCGCTGATGCGTAGAGCGCGGAGGAAGAGAGAGACGAGGACACTTTTCTTAACAGAAGGAGGATGGTAGGAAAAGAAGTGAATGTACATGCCACTATGCATGGGTTTACAGTAGACAGAGAAAGAGAACCCAGACACAGAGCTGTGAACATGAACATCAAGAAAAGGAAGGAGGGAATTAGATGTACACATGGTTACTGTAAGTACTGTTTAAACAGGAGGATGGACTGGATATGTATTTTAATTTTAATGAATTTTGCCCCGAGGGGCGAGTTTATTGGGCAGCGCCACTCATCTTGTGAGTGGACACACCGCCATAGCAGCATGTACAACACTCCCCAAAAGGAAGAAATCCCGCTGGGTTGTTCATCCTGTCACTTGTACCCAGACACAGCTGGGACTTGTTTAACTGTCTCAAGTGAACAGCTCCTCAAACAAGAAGATTAACATCTGTCAACCCTTAAAAGCTTACGTTATCTTGCGGGAACAAAATGGGGGAATCTTTTAAGAACAGTATCAATATTTGACAAATAGTGTTTTCCTAACTCAAACAATGTGGGGTTCATTATTCTACACATATTTCTAATGTTTCTCAGGTGTTCACATTCACGTAGATAGTGGTCAAGGCGGTGTCCGTCACTCTAATCACAAATTCTGCAACTTCGTTGATCAACAGTCGTTTCCATTCCGTATCTCCATGGATATTTGTATCCCAGACGGATTCTCGCTATTACTGATTCTGTCTCGCGTCCTTCTTCTATTCGTCCATAATGATTGGGACTGCCAGCTGCAACCATGTTGTACCATCGTACAGATTCACTGTGCTTCTATCCTCCTTTCCTCAGTTACCTTGTCACGGTAATGTTGCCTGACAATTCCTCTAATTTGTAGTAGAGTCTTGGGTATGAAGTATTCAATATGGTCTCCTTCAGCGCCTTCAGCAGCCAGCACATCTGCTCGTTCATTCCCACATATTCCAACATGGGAGGGGATCCACAGAAACTTGATGACTCTTCCCTGATTGGTAAGTACTCTCACAGCTCTCTTAATTTCAGCGACTATTGCAAGATTTTCTGCCCGATTTTTACTTAGGCTTTGCAGTGCTACTTTTGAATCAGTGCAAATCACTGCACCATTAGTGTTCCGTTCTAGAAACCTTAACGCCATAACAATGGCAGTTAGTTCTGCTTGCGTTGAAGAGGCATAGTTCTCAATACGCGCTTTTTCTTCATTTCAGCGTTGGAAAGTATTATCCTTGATTACCGTGTATGCTGCACCAACCCTGCCATTGACAGGATTAGATGACCCGTCAGTGTAGATTTGATCTAGTTCATCTCCGGCTTCTTTATAAATTTCCTCGAGATACTTGTGCCTCATTTCTTGTGGTAACATGTTGGATTTTTTCGTTGCCATTTCATTGATGATGATCTTGCACGAGTCATCCTCCCAGGAAGGTAACCTCTCTACAGGCAGGAGCTCACGGGCTTGCTCAAGCAGGTGAAGCTCTTCCAGGTAGCAGACTGATCTGTGATGCCATTTTTTGCTTCTCCTGTTTCCCCCTGAAAGTAACACAGAGCTCAGTTTTTTCTTAGCAATATCATTGTAATGGGGATCTCTGGCTATCCTAATTGCAAGCTTAGCATTCAGCTCCTTAATTCTGCTTTTAACACTGGGAAGGGACAACTCCTCTCGTAGATTAGACGTTTTGGCAGTTCTTGGAACTCCAAAAATGATTGTCATGGCTTCATTTTGAATGCTTTCAAGCCTTTTCATATCGCTTTGTGAGTAGGTGCACAGAACTGGTGCGGCATAGTCTATGACGGAGCGCACATAGGCTGTGTACATCATTTTAAGCACGGCAATAGAGGCTCCATGTCCATTCCAGGTCAGCTTTCAGTGCCCTGAGTCGACTTTTGCATGTTCCTATGAGTTGATTGAGCTCCTCTTTCTTCCCCTTGTTAGAGCCATTAATTTGCAATTCTTCCTTTGCTCTCCGCTTGTGATGGGACACGGGGTCACCATAGCCCGTGCTACTTGGAACTTTTTGTTCCAGGTAGCGAATCTTAAACAACAACAATTGTGATGGGAGTATGCCTTCGTCTTGTTTGTGTTTCATTGATCCTTTAGGCATACTACAATATCTTGGCGTTTTAAATTTTCTTTATGATGTCCTGTCATATAAGTAAGTGTTGAAGCACTAGTTATCATAGGTTTTCATTCATTGTCGAAATGATCAATGAATTAAAAGCTGTATAAGAAAAAAAATAAATGTGAAGAGACGATGGAAAGTGCACCATCCCCACCAGCGTCGTGCGGGTGACTGTGGACCAGCGGCTGATCTCCAGCTGATGACATTAGCAGCGACGAGCAGAAGTTGCCACAAGGCGTCATGAAGTAACTTACTGAAAGTTACTATTACTAGTATGTTCATTCTGACTTGAGCTTAACCTGTATAGAGTATAGGGTACGTGAATGCATTGCTTTCACTTATGTCTCGTGTTTGTATAGTAACTTAGGAAGGAAAGTTAAGTGATAATATTACGAGAAGCAGCAACTTGGGTCGCGCTTGTGTGAGTCAGCCACGCATAGTATGTATAGCTGCTCCCTCTGACACACACACACACACACACACACACACACACACACACACACACACACACACACACACACACACACACACACACACACACACATGAGAAAGGAATGGAGTTTTAAGGAGATGGTTATCCCGGGCTGTGAGGGTTTCAGAGACTACATAGCAGGCACCATGACAATGGGAGGACCAAGGATAGTAGTAGCAGTAATATATAACCCTCTGCCAAATGACAGAAGACCCAGTCAAGAGTATGAAAACAACAACATGGCAGTTAACACTATAATTGAGAGGGCAGCCTCTGCTGCCTGTAGAAATAGATCCCACCTGCTCATCATGGGGACTTCAATCATGGAAGGATTGATTGGGAGAACAAGGAACCGCATGGCGGCGAGGATACGTGGAGACCCAAACTATTGGAGGTGGTGACTAGAAACTTCTTAACCCAGCATGTCAGAGAACCACAAGGATGAGAGGAAATGACGAACCAGCGAGACTCGACCTGGTCTTCACCCTGAATGACTCTGACATAAGAGAAATCGGTTTTGAGGCCCCAGTAGGGATGAGCGACCACAGTGTATTGGAGTACCTGATTGAAGAAGGGTTATTGAACTCGAGGAGAGATACTGAAACCAAAAGGTTAGCATACCGAAAGGGAAACTATGAGGAGATAAGAAAATTCCTAACAGACATAGCATGGGAAACAGAGCTCAGGGAAAAGACGGCCCAAGATATGATGGACTACATCACGCAAAAGTGCAAGGAAGCAGCAAACAAGTTTGTCCCAGTCCAAAAGGAAAACAGTGAAATGAAGATGAGAAACCCATGGTTTAATCAGAGATGTAGGCTAGCTAAGCAGCAAAGTAAAAGGCAGGGCATGGAGAAACTATAGGAATAACAGGACACTGGAGAGCAGAGAAAGATACCAGAATGCCAGGAATGAATATGTCAGGATGAGAAGAGAGGCAGAAAGACAATACGAAAACGACATCGCAAGCAAGGCAAAGACTCAGCCTAAATTGCTGCATAGCCACATCAGGAGAAAAAC
Source organism: Procambarus virginalis (assembly GCA_020271785.1). Taxonomy (NCBI): domain Eukaryota; kingdom Metazoa; phylum Arthropoda; class Malacostraca; order Decapoda; family Cambaridae; genus Procambarus; species Procambarus virginalis. The sequence goes on from WNGS01001446.1 coordinate 40,303, forward strand.
AACAGTAAAGGAACAGGTTATGAAATTAAGGATAGGGGCAGAAGGATTCACTACAAACGACAAGGAAGTATGTGAGGAACTGAATAAGAAATTCCAAGAGGTCTTCACCTTAGAGCAAGGAGAAATCCTGAGTTAAGAGAGGGGATAGCTAACCAGGAACCACTGGAAGAGTTTGAGATTACAAGCGGGGAAGTAAAAAAGTGTTTACTAGAGTTGGATGTGACAAAGGCTATAGGCCCAGATGATAGAATCTCCCCTTGGATACTTAAGGAAGGAGCAGAAGAACTGTGCCTACCACTCTCCATATTGTATAACAAATCTCTGGCAACAGGGGACTGCCAGAAATTTGGAAAGCAGCTAATGTAGTCCCGATATACAAGAAAGGGGATAGACAGGAGGCACTGAATTACAGGCCAGTGTCCCTAACCTGCATACCATGCAAGCTGATGGAGAAGATTGTGCGAAGAAAGCTAGTGGAGCACCTGGAGCGAAAGAACTTTGTAACACAGCACCAACATGGATTCAGGGATGGCAGGTCCTGCCTCACAGGGTTACTTGAATTCTACGACCAGGCAACAAAAATAAGGCAAGAAAGAGAAGGGTGGGCAGACTGCATATTTTGGATTGTCAGAAAGCCTTTGATACAGTGCCACACAAGAGGCTAGTGAAAAAGCTGGAGATGCAGGCTGGAGTGAAAGGGAAGGTACTCCGTTGGATACAGGAGTACCTAAGCAACAGGAGACAAAGAGTCAGTGTGAGGGGTGAGGTCTCAGATTGGCGAGACGTTACGAGTGGAGTCCCGCAGGGGTCAGTCCTTGGACCTATACTGTTTCTGATATATGTAAATGATCTCCCAGAGGGTATAGAATCGTTTCTCTCAATGTTTGCCGATGATGCAAAAATTATGAGGAGGATTGAAACCGAGGACGATAGTAGGAGGCTACAAGACGACCTAGACAGACTGAGTGAATGGTCCAACAAATGGCTGTTGAAGTTCAACCCGAGTAAATGCAAAGTAATGAAACTAGGCAGTGGAAACAGGAGGCCAGACACAGGATACAGAATAGGAGATGAAGTACTTAATGAAACGGACAGAGAGAAAGATCTAGGAGTTGATATCACACCAAACCTGTCCCTCTGAAGCCCACATAAAAAGGATAACATCTGCGGCATATGCGAGGCTGGCTAACATCAGAACAGCGTTCAGGAACCTGTGTAAGGAATCATTCAGAATCTTGTACACCACATATGTAAGACCAATCCTGGAGTATGCAGCCCCAGCATGGAGCCCGTACCTTGTCAAGCACAAGACGAAGTGGAAAAAGTCCAAAGGTATGCCACTAGACTAGTCCCAGAACTAAGAGGCATGAGTTACGAGGAAAGGCTGCAGGAAATGCACCTTACGACACTGGAAGACAGAAGAGTTAGGGGAGATATGATCACAACCTACAAAATCCTCAGAGGAATCGACGGGTAGACAAGGACAAACTATTCAACACTGGGGGGACGCGAACAAGGGGACACAGGTGGAAACTGAGTACCCACATGAGCCACAGAGACGTTAGAAGGAACTTTTTCAGTGTCAGAGTAGTTAACGGATGGAATGCATAGGCGTGAGTGATGTGGTGGAGGCTGACTCCATACACAGTTCAAGGGTAGATATGATAGAGCCCAGTAGGCTCGGGAATCTGTACACAGTTGATTGACAGTTGAGAGGCGGGACGAAACAGAGAGCCAAGCTCAACCCCCGCAAGCACAAATAGGTGAGTACAAATAGGTGAGTACACACAGACACACAACACACACCACACACCACACACACAAACACACCCACACACACACACACACACACACAGACACACACACAAACAACACAGACCACACACAACACACACACCACACACACACACACACCACACCACACACACACACAACACACGACACAGACAACACAACACACACACACACACACAANCACCACCACTACCACCACCAGTACTACACTTACTACCACTACTACTACTGCAGCTCCACCACCACCACCACCACCACCACCACCACTACCAGTACTACACTTACTACCACTACTACTACTGCAGCTCCACCACCACCACCACCACCACCACCACTACCACTACCACTACCAGTACTACACTTACTACCACTACTACTACTGCAGCTCCACCACCACCACCACCACCACTACCACCACCACTACCACTACCAGTACTGCACTTACTACCCCTACTACTACTGCAGCTCCACCACCACCACTACTACAATTACCACACCACATCTTGCTGAAAAGAATATATGAAGCATGAGGAAAATTAGCATGCAGTGTTTATTAGAGAGGACACGTGTGTAAGGAGGAGAGGGCGGTAGCAGTGAGAATCTGCGAAGAAAGACAAACCAGATATACAAGAAGACCAGAAAATGTCACAAACAATGCACAAGAACCAAACGTGAGAGCAGAGAGTACTACAGAGGGACGTAATGGGGCTGTCCAGCTTAATGAAGTAACAAAGAGTACGACAAAGAGACCGTAGGGCTGCTAAATAGAACGGGGCATCCATAAAAGGCATCCAAGTGACTACATCAGCAGAACAAGGATTTGTTCATTTTTATGGACTATTCATGCCCGTGCCACCTCCTGGTTGGCTTAATCAACCAGGAGCTGGAAACGTAAGTGAGTTGAAGGAATGTAAGGAACTACTGATCCCCTGTACTGGTGGTCAACAAGTGGAAGGGACTGAGGGAAGAAGTTGTGGAAGCCACCTCCATCAACAACCTTAAGGCCAGATTCACCAAAGAATTTGAAAGTCAGAATAGTTAAATTTTAATTTTTTTTTTTTAAATTTTGCCCCGAGGGGCGAGTTTATTGGGCAGCGCCACTCATCTTGTGAGTGGACACACCGCCATAGCAGCATGTACAACACTCCCCAATAGGAAGAAAACCCGCTGGGTTGTTCATCCTGTCACTTGTACCCAGACACAGCTGGGACTTGCTTAACTGTCTCAAGTGAACAGCTCTTCAAACAAGAAGATTAACATCTATCAACCCTTAAAAGCTTACGTTATCTCGCGGGTGCAAAATGGGGAAATCTTTTAAGAACAGTATCAATATTTGACAAATAGTGTTTTCCTAACTCAAACAATGTGGGGTTTATTATTCTACACATACTTCTGATGTCTCTCAGGTGTTCACATTCACGTAGATAGTGGTCAAGGCGGTGTCCATCACTCTCACCACAGATTCTGCAACTTCGCTAATCAACTGTTGTTTCCATTCCATATCTCCATGGATATTTGTATCCAAGACGGATTCTCGCTATTACTGACTATCCCTCGTCCTCCTCCTCTTCGGCCATAATGATTGGGATTGTCAGCTGCAACCATGTTGTACCATCGTACAGATTCACTGGTTTGTGCTTCTATCCTCCTTTCCTCAGTTACCTTGTCACGGTGATGTTGCCTGACAATACCTCTAATTTGTAGTAGAGTCTTGGGTATGAAGTATTCAATATGGTCTCCTTCAGCAGCCAGCACATCTGCTCGTTCATTCCCACATATTCCAACATGGGAGGGGATCCACAGAAACTTGATGACTCTTCCCTGATTGGTAAGTACTCTCACAGCTCTCTTAATTACAGCGACTATTGCAAGATTTTCTGCCCGATTTTTACTTAGGCATTGCAGTGCTGCTTTTGAATCGGTGCAAATCACTGCACCATTAGTGTTCCGTTCAAGAAACCTTAACGCCATAACAATGGCAGTTAGTTCTGCTTGCGTTGAAGAGGCATAGTTCTCAATACGTGCTTTTTCTTCATTTCAGCGTTGGAAAGTATTATCCTTGATTACCGTGTATGCTGCACCAGCCCTTCCATTGACAGGATTAGATGACCCGTCAGTGTAGATTTGATCTAGTTCATCTCCGGCTTCTTTATAAATTTCCTCGAGATACTTGTGCTTCATTTCTTGTGGTATCATGTTGGATTTTTTCGTTGCCATTTCATTGATGATGATCTTGCACGAGTCATCCTCCCAGGGAGGTAACCTCCCTACAGGCAGGAGCTCACGGGCTTGCTCAAGCAGGTGAAGCTCTTCGAGGTAGCAGACTGATCTGTGATGCCATTTTTTACTTCTCCTGTTTCCCCCTGAAAGTAGCACAGAGCTCAGTTTTTTCTTAGCAATATCATTGTAATGGGGATCTCTGGCGATCCTAATTGCAAGCTTAGCATTCAGCTCCTTAATTCTGCTTTAAACACTGGGAAGGGACAACTCCTCTCGTAGATTAGACGTTTTGGCAGTTCTTGGAACTCCAAGAATGATTGTCATGGCTTCATTTTGAATGCTTTCAAGCCTTTTCATATCGCTTTGGGAGTAGGTGCACAGAACTGGTGCGGCATAGTCTATGACGGAGAAGCACATAGGCTGTGTACATCATTTTAAGCACGGCAATAGAGGCTCCATGTCCATTCCAGGTCATAGCTTTCAGTGCCCTGAGTCGACTTTTGCATGTTCCTATGAGTTGATTGAGCTCCTCTTTCTTCCCCTTGTTAGAGCCGACAGTGACGCCAAGATACCGATAGTGGTCAACCCATTCAAGTGTTACACCATTAATTTGCAGTTCTTCATTTGCTCTCCGCTTGTGATGGGAGTATGCCTTCGTCTTGTTTGTGGAGAGAGTGAAACCGAGTTCAATACATTTCCTTCCAAGGAGTTCAATGGACTGTTCAAAATTATAAAGCAAAAGGTACAACAAGGGCATAAAGTGCTACCACTCACTTCCCCGAGGACAGTTAGGTGAGTACTGTTAGGTAAGTGCTACTCCTTTACTTCCTCCTGCTCCTGCTCCTGCTCCTGGGCTCCGTCAACATGGAAGAGTGCCACGGCGCTGCTGGCGGTACTGACGAGGGCGCGAGTCTCACTACCTTACTCCTGGTTGATCAGGATACCTGATCAACCAGGCTGTGACTCATACGTTAGGCTGCGAGCAGCCGCGTACAACAGCCTGCTTGACCAGTCTAGCAACAAGGAGGCCTGGTCGACGACCGGGCCGCGGGGGCGTTGAGCCTCGAAATCACCTCAAGGTAAGGTACTTCCTTCCTTACTCTCCCTCTCTTTCTTCCCTTCCTTATCCTATCCTTAGTTTATCTCCCTTTCTTTCCCTTAGTTTCACTCTTCCTTATCCTACCCTTAGTTACCTCCCTTCTTTTCCCTTACACACGACTCACAACTGATGACGTTCGAACAATGCTCCGCTGATGACCTCTGTTCGAATCGCCACTCTGCAAATGCTTCCCCCCCCCCCACGTGCTGTAAATACAAATAATCTCCAACAGACCCTAAACACCTAACCTAACTTACGTCTAACTAAACATTGAGGTTTAATGTATAATAATATCAATTTATATTCAAGACAAAACATATTTTTAATTAGTATATTAACATTAATGAATACGCGTTTGAGGATGGCTGCTCCTTTATGGAGCCTGCGTAGCTTGAGGATGGGTTGCCATGCCGGTTCTGCGTATTTCAGACATTGGTTTAACAGATGTGTAGAGTGCCTTGGAGGAGGAGAAGAACAAGTAAAATTATATGATAATGGAAAATAACTCGAGGGAGGAAATGTCTCCAAAAAGTCGATGCTACAAGGGAGAAGATGATGCCATTGAGGTAGATTCCTCAAGGAAGTAGATGCCTCAAAGTAGAAACTGATTGGAGAATGAAGGTGGAGCGCAATAGAGTGGGGGTTGAGGGTAGT
>WNGS01001446.1:59867-78394 GCA_020271785.1 Procambarus virginalis
TACACACTATGTTGGGGCACTACACACTATGTTGGGGCACTACCCACTATGTTGGGGCACTACACTCTATGTGGGGGCACTACCCACTGTGTTGGGGCACTACCCACTGTGTTGGGGCACTACCCACTATGTTGGGGCACTACACTCTATGTGGGGGCACTACCCACTGTGTTGGGGCACTACCCACTATGTAGGGGCACTACCCACTGTGTTGGGCACTACCCACTATGTTGGGGCACTACCCACTATGTAGGGGCACTACCCACTGTGTTGGGGCACTACCCACTATGTAGGGGCACTACCCACTGTGTTGGGGCACTACCCACTATGTAGGGGCACCACCCACTGTGTTGGGGCACTACCCACTATGTTGGGGCACTACCCACTATGTAGGGGCACTACCCACTGTGTTGGGGCACTACCCACTGTGTTGGGGCACTACCCACTGTGTTGGGGCACTACACACTATGTTGGGGCACTACCCACTGTGTTGGGGCACTACCCACTGTGTTGGGGCACTACCCACTATGTTGGGGCACTACACACTATGTTGGGGCACTACCCACTGTGTTGGGGCACTACCCACTGTGTTGGGGCACTACCCACTGTGTTGGGGCACTACCCACTGTGTTGGGGCACTACTCACTGTGTTGGGGCACTACCCACTGTGTTGGGGCACTACACACTATGTTGGGGCACTACCCACTGTGTTGGGGCACTACCCACTGTGTTGGGGCACTACCCACTATGTTGGGGCACTACACACTATGTTGGGGCACTACCCACTGTGTTGGGGCACTACCCACTGTGTTGGGGCACTACCCACTGTGTTGGGGCACTACACACTATGTTGGGGAACTACCCACTGTGTTGGGGCACTACCCACTGTGTTGGGGCACTACCCACTATGTTGGGGCACTACCCACTGTGTTGGGGCACTACCCACTGTGGTGGGGCACTACCCACTGTGTTGGGACACTACCGACTGTGTTGGGGCACTACACACTATGTTGGGGCACTACCCACTGTGTTGGGGCACTACCCACTGTGTTGGGGCACTACACACTATGTTGGGGCACTACCCACTATGTTGGGGCACTACCCACTATGTTGGGGCACTACACACTATGTTGGGGCACTACACACTATGTTGGGGCACTACCCACTGTGTTAGGGCACTACCTACTATGTTGGGGCACTATCCACTATGTTGGGGCACTATACACACTATGTTGGGGCACTACACACTATGTTGGGTCACTACCCACTATGTTGGGGCACTACCCACTATGTTGGGGCACTACACACTATGTTGGGGCACTACACACTATGTTGGGGCACTACCCACTATGTTAGGGCACTACCTACTATGTTGGGGCACTATCCACTATGTTGGGGCACTACCCACTATGTTGGGGCACTACCCACTATGTTGGGGCACTACCCACTATGTTGGGGCACTACCCACTATGTTGGGGCACTACCCACTGTGCTGGGGCACTACCGACTATGTTGGGGCACTACCGACTATGTTGGGGCACTACCCACTGTGAAGACTCAGGACTATGGACCCACAAGATGTTACGAGTGAAGGTGGTGGTAGATAGCGAGTAGATAACGAGACAAAGAGCACGGTAGATCACGGTAGACAAACATGCTGAGGAGAGATGGAAGAAGATACTTAGGGATTAAAGAGTGAGGGGACCCGGAATTATAGGGAGTAACCAGAAGTGTTATGGAGTGGGGCCCGAAAAGTAGGAGAAAGAAGCCGGGAAGGGACCTTAAAGGAACCGGGAAGGAATCGGAAAGACTCCGGAAAGAATCAGGAAAAACTGCGGAAAGGAACAGGAAAGGAACCGGAAAGGGTTATATACTGTGGCCAGGAGGATGGGGAGGGATGTGGGGTGGAGAACACGGCCCGGTGGGATAGTTGGAGTAGGAGACATTGATGACCTGGTGGTGGGAGGGGAGGAAGAGGTCCACTAGCTGTTGACACGGTTTGATGTGACTACACATACGTGAGCAGTGTGTGTAGCGTGGTGTTGCGTGAGCACTGTGTGTAGCGTGGTGTTGCGTGAGCACTGTGTGTAGCGTGGTGTTGCGTGAGCACTGTGTGTAGCGTGAGCAGTGGGTGTAGCGTGGTGTTGCGTGAGCACTGTGTGTAGCGTGAGCAGTGGGTGTAGCGTGGTGTTGCGTGAGCACTGTGTGTAGCGTGGTGTAGCGTGAGCAGTGTGTGTAGCGTGGTGTTGCGTGAGCACTGTGTGTAGCGTGAGCAGTGTGTGTAGCGTGGTGTAGCGTGGTGTTGCGTGAGCACTGTGTGTAGCGTGGTGTAGCGTGAGCAGTGTGTGTAGCGTGGTGTAGCGTGAGCAGTGCGTGCAGCGTGTGTAGCGGGAGCAGTGCGTGCAGCGTGTGTAGCGGGAGCAGTGCGTGCAGCGTGTGTAGCGGGAGCAGTGCGTGCAGCGTGTGTAGCGGGAGCAGTACGTGCAGCGTGTGTAGCGGGAGCAGTGCGTGCAGCGTGTACTCCCCTAATTGTGTTTGCGGGGGTTGAGCTTTGGCTCTTTGGTCCCGCCTCTCAACTGTCAATCAACTGGTGTACTGATTCCTGAGCCTACTGGGCTCTATCATTCGTGTGTAGCGTGAGCAGTGCGTGCAGCGGGAGCAATGCATGCAGCGTGTGTAGCGTGAGCAGTGTGTGTAGCGTGTGTAGCGTGAGCAGTGCGTGCAGTGTGTGTAGTGGGAGCAGTTCGTGCAGCGTGTAATTACCTAAGTGTAGTTACGGGATGAGAGCTACGCTCGTGGTGTCCCGTCTTCCCAGCACTCTGTCATATAACGCTTTAAAACTACTGACGGTTTTGGCCTCCACCACCTTCTCACCTAACTTGTTCCAACCGTCTACCACTCTGTTTGCGAAAGTGAATTTTCTTATATTTATTCGGCATCTGTGTTTAGCTAGTTTAAATCTATGACCTCTTGTTCTTAAAGTTCCAGGTCTTAGGAAATCTTCCCTATCGATTTTATCAATTCCTGTTACTATTTTGTATGTAGTGATCATATCACCTATTTTTCTTCTGTCTTCTAGTTTTGGCATATTTAATGCCTCTAACCTCTCCTCGTAGCTCTTGCCCTTCAGTTCTGGGAGCCACTTAGTAGCATGTCTTTGCACCTTTTCCAGTTTGTTGATGTGCTTCTTAAGATATGGGCACCACACAACCGCTGCATATTCTAGCTTTGGCCTAACAAAAGTCGTGAACAATTTCTTTAGTATATCACCATCCATGTATTTAAAAGCAATTCTGAAGTTAGAGAGTGTGGCATAGGCTCCTCGCACAATATTCTTTATGTGGTCCTCAGGTGATACTTTTCTATTAGAACCACCTCTAGATCTATTTATCAGAATTCTTTAAAGATTTCTCACATAATATATAGGTTGTGTGAGGTCTATGTTCTCCTATTCCACATTCCATAACATGGCATTTATTAACATTAAATTCCATTTGCCAAGTGGTGCTCCATATACTTATTTTGTCCAGGTCATCTTGAAGGGCATGACAATCATCTAAGTTTCTTATCCTTCCTATTATCTTAGCATCATCAGCAAACATGTTTATAATTCTGTATACCAACTGGTAGATCATTTATGTAGACAATAAACATCACTGGTGCAAGAACTGAACCCTGTGGTACTCCACTTGTGACATTTCTCCAGTCTGATACATTGCCTCTGATCACTGCCCTCATTTTTCTATCAGTCAGAAAATTTATCATCCATGTTAGAAGCTTACCTGTCACCCCTCCAATATTTTCCAGTTTCTAGAACAACCTCTTATGTGAAACTCTGTCGAAAGCCTTTTTTAGGTCCAGATGGATGCAGTCAACCCAACCATCTCTTTCCTGTAAGAGATGGTTTGACCTACTGTGAGATTATAGAGGGAACCTTACTGTCTGTCTGATATTATATCATTTCTCTCCAGGTGTTCTACCCATTTAGTTTTAACTATTTTTTCCAATATTTTGACTATTACACTTGTCAATGATACCGGTCTATAATTAAGGGGGTCTTCCCTGCTTCCACTTTTGTAGATTGGAACTATGTTAGCCTTTTTCCACACATCAGCTACAACTCCTGTAAACAGGGATGCCTGAAAAATCAGTTGAAGAGGAATGCTGAGCTCAGGTGCACATTCTCTCAGAACCCATGGCGAAACTCCATCTGGACCAACTGCTTTGTTCTTATTTAGCTCCTTGAGCATTTTTTCCACTTCGTCTCTAGACACCACTATGTGCTCTATGTTGTTCTCTGAAATTCTCATTGTATCTGGTTCCCTGAAGATTTCATTTTGTACAAACACACTTTGGAACTTTTCGTTTAATGTTTCACACATTTCCTTTTCATTTTCCGCGAATCTATTTCCCATTTTCAACCTCTGAATATTATCCTTTACCTGCAATTTGTTGTTTATGAATTTATAGAATAGACCTGGTTCTGTTTTACATTTGTCTGCAATCCCTTTTTCAAAATTTCTTTCTGCCTCTCTCCTCACTGCCCTGTAGTTGTTTCTCGCATCATTGTATCGCTGGTATGTTTGGGGGTTTGGCCTCTTCCTGTATTGATTCCATTTTTGTGTCTTTTGGTCTCTGGCCCTCTCGCACTTTCTGTTGAACCAATCCTGTTTCCTAGTTCTGCATCTCTGTTTTGGTATAAATTTGTTGTGCCTTTATCATATATTTCACAAAACTTGACATACATCTCATTAATTTCCTTGCCTAGCAACAAGTCTATCCAATTATACTCACTAAAAATTTTTCTAAGGTTGCCATAATGTCCTCTCCTAAAGTCAGGTTTTTCAATTGCATCAACCTTCTTATTTTTTTCCAGTTTATAACGCATTGCATACTTTATTCCCAAAAAGACATGGTCACTTTTACCCAAGGGAGGAAGGTACTGAATGTCAAATATTTCTTCCTCCTTCCTGGTAAATATCAAATCTAGCATGGAGGGAACGTCCCCTTCCCTCATCCTCGTAGCTTGTTTAACATGTTGATACAAGAATGTTTCCAGGATGAGGTCTACAAATTTACAGGTCCAAAATCTTCTGTTTTAGCTTCATATGCTTCCCAGTCTATGGATTTCAAGTTGAAGTCACCGACTATCAACAGTCGTGAACTATCGTTATCCGCTCTCGCTATGATCTCTCTCATTATTGTTATAAGACCTTCTCGTTTACTATCTAGCTCCTCCTTTGACCATGTGCTGCTTAGCGGTGGACTATATGCATTTATGATCATTAGTTTATCATCCTCATGGCAGATCTCTAGTGCTATTATGTCAACTTCTTGTGGATTGGCAGTCATTATTTCGTTCACCTTTAGGTGTTCTTTCACCAGCACAGCAACGCCACCGCCTTTCCTAATTTTTCTGTCCCGTCTCCAAATTGAGTAGCCCCTTGGGAATATGACCTCATTTAAAATAACATCTTCAAGTTTTGTCTCCGTGAGTGCAACAATGTCTGGTGTCTGCAGCTGTATTACATCACTTAACTCCAGTATCTTCGATCTTACTCCATCTATGTTGGTGTATGCAATCTTCAGGAACTTGTTCCCCCTCTTCTTATTTTTCACTCCCCCTCTCTCTAATGATTTTGTTGGTTTGCCTTTATGTACCACTTTACTGGTCTGCCTACCCCTAACACTTTGTAGAAAAAAGAATTGATTTCTTCTTCATTCCTGCTCTCATTTAAACGTTTTGCCTCGGCGAGGTTCAGTTTCAGCTTCTCTCTATCTTCTTTTGAAAGATCTCGTCTTAACGACCACACTTTCCCATCCTCATCACTTTGTAATTTTCTAGCATTCCTTAGTACTTTTTCCATCTATTTGGCACCATTTAGAGTGATCCTCAAAGGTCGATCTTTCCCTTTTACATATCTTGCCTATTCTCCTGTAGTCGCACACATTCTCTATGGTTGTAAGACCTTCCACGAGGCCAACAATTTTATCTACTACTTTTGCTTCTGCTACAGCTCTTTCTGACCTAGATGTATCNTATATATCTATATTATATATATATATCTATATATATATTATATATATATATTTGATATTATATATAATAATATATATATATATATATTATATAATATATATATATATATATAATATATATATATATATATATAATATATTAGGGGTACCACCTCTGGTGCAATTGCAGGGACCCACATCCTCGAAGAAGAAAACAAAGAGCATTCAGAGAAGATCTTGTGGATTCTCACTGAATACTTAATTCTTTTCTTCTCCTACCACCCCCTTATTTTTTTGTATGTTTTGTTTTATTTTATTGCAATGCTACAGTTTACAGAGACACACACACACAAAATATAACAATTAAACAATCAGCGTTCGAAGACCTCGTCCAGCTCCTCGGAGGTTGGGTGCGTACCCAGGATACAGCACGCATTTCCCCTCTGCACTGCGACACTGAGGCGCTGGAATAGGAAACTGGCTGCTCGTGGTCTCTAGTTTTCCCAATGAGTTCCTCACCAACCTCCTTTAAAAACTTGAGTGCACATTTACCCCAGGCGCCCAGAGTCTCTGAGCCTATCGGCACGAACCTGTAACAACGTTCTAGGTCTCTGTACTTGTGGATTTTCTGGGTCTCCCTGAAGGTGGCTGCCCCACCTCCCTCCGCTGAGCTGTAACGTAAATAGGTATCAGCCAATGTAGATGCACAGGTGTAATCCCATACGACCTGTTTACCTTCCCTCCATGGCTGCAGGGTGACTCCATCTGGGCGTTTTTGGCTGTTGTCAGGTCTGCACAGCTGGGGTTCCCTTTGTGCTGGACACCCAGCTGTAGCCAAACTTCTCTTGATGATGTCATTGACTGCCTCGTGTCTGGCAATCTTTCCCTGTGTCTTACGACAGATGAGACCATGGCTGCCGTATTGGTCTGCCCGTGCCTGGCCGCAAATACACCGGTGCTCGGTGGAGATAGGGGCGGCAAGGCGCAGAGCAACACCAATACTTAGGGCCCGATGATCCAGGCGGGTGCCCAAGGCGGAATTAGGGACTGCCAACAGGAAGTCCCCAGCATGGGGGGCTTGCACAGCTAGGAGACGCGCTCTGTCCTTCTGAGAAGCTACGTCCAGCAATGCTTTGGCGATGTTCTCCACTATAGGGCTATCCCATTTGGCCTGTTTACCGTCGTTTGGACAAGTTGGTCGGGTGTGTGAATTGGCGAGTGTGTCCCACCGACCAGCTCCTTCCACAAATTTGGGATCACGAATCCCAATGGAGTTCCTTAGGTATTCTGGTAGTATTTCCTTCACTAATTCACTTGTAGCACTGGTCGAGGATAAGAATGCCGGCAATGCTAACTGTGTCGCCTTGCGAATACCTATACCCCCAAGTCTAACTGGGAGCGTTGCTTGGTCCCACTGGTCATCTTGCAGGGAGAGGTTTAACACTTTCATAGTTATTGTCTTTAGGAGTGAATCGTATTCCGTTAATTTTGGGCTGTCAAAAGAAGGAGCACACCTGAGGAAATAGGTAAGTCTGGGCAAGGCCAGGCACCTTGTAAGAAGGTACAACGCATCATGAGCATCCAAAGCCCCTATTCGCGCCTCCATCCTCCTCAGGTCTTTAAGCTTTTCTTCGAGGACTACCTCAATGGCGTTCGAGCCCAGAGGTGCCCCTAGCAGCACACTGTCGGTGGGAGCGATCACTTGGGCTCCTGGCAATAAGATTTGTACTGCATTTATGATTGATTGGTTGGACGAGATGATTTCACACTTTGATGGATTTAGTGTAAGGCCTTTTTTGGATTTTAGTGTATACCTTTTTAGTGTATACCTTTAGATATAGTGTATACCTTTTTTGGATTTTAGTGTAATATATATATATATATATATATATATATATATATATATATATATATATATATATATATATATATATATATATATATATATATATATATTTTAATCTCAACCCCCCCCTGACAACTAGCCCTCATATCCCTCTGCCTTCCCCAACTTCAGTAACAATGTACCCACCCCCTTTCCCTCCTCGCTCCATCTTACTGTCATCGAGAAGGAAAATCGGAGGGAAAAACAGAATTAAATTACCTTTAAAGCTACGTAAACAAATGCAGATGGAATAACATGGAAACCAAGAGAGCTCCTTGAGGGGGTATACGAAGGATGAACATTATGACGTAATTATATCCATAACAAACTGTCAAGAGCAGCAAACACCAGACTCTCTGCTAGCTCTCACGTAAGGTAAGCGAAGTTGGAGGAAAATAGGAAGGGAGGGGAATTATCAGGGGAAAGCACCAAGGCATTACGACTATATAGAACTTGGAAGGGGTCAGGATAAGGATTTGGGATGGGACGGAGAGAAGGAATGGTGCCCAACCACTTGGTGGACGGTCGGGGATTGAACCACCTGCATGAAGCGAGACCATCGCTATACTGTCCATCCCAAGAGGTTGGTATTCTTTGAGAGAGAAATGCCAAGAGCGAGAGGACGCAGTTGGACATTACAGTACCCAAATGAGTTAAATAGATATTAATACGGACAGACTTCAATATCAGACTATTCGCTGAGTACAGCGTATATTCAATTTATATTCAATTTGGAATTTCATTCCAAATTTATTTTCATTTTTTTTTTAATTTCAAAAAACGTCCACTTTCGGCCATACGGACAAACGGCCAAAAGCGACGTTATTTTTAAGAGGACAGGTTGGTATATTAAGGCCATCTCCTAACTTAACATAACCTAATGTGACCTGAGCTGACCTGGACTGACCTAGCCTAGTGTAACCTAACACACATAGTAATAGTAAGGCGATCTCCAGACCTGACCTAACGTAACCTACTCTGATCTGATCTGGTGTAGCCTACCTTAGTCTAACGTAAGCTGGTGGTAAGTTGACGTGCTTACCACTGAGCGTACTTACCTCACTTGAGCTTACCCTTGCACACCTGGCTCTTTGTCCCCATCCTCTACGTCCTACTGGAATGATTGCTACACAATATTACACATAGCATATGTAAGGTACACATTACACTTGTGTATAGACCCCTGATGCAGCAGGAGTACAATGATGTGACACTAGAGAACACAGGGATATACTGACTATAGAACACATGGATATACTGACTAGAGAACACAGAGATATACTGACTAGAGAACACAGGGATATACTGGCTATAGAACACAGGGATATACTGACTAGAGAACACAGGGATATACTGGCTATAGAACTCAGGGATTTACTGGCTATAGAACACAGGGATATACTGGCTATAGAACACAGGGATATACTGACTAGAGAACACAGGGATAAACTGGCTATAGAACACAGGGATATACTGGCTATAGAACACAGGGATAAACTGGCTATAGAACACAGGGATATACTGACTATAAAACCCAGGGATGTATTGGCTATATAGAGAACATAGGAAAATGGACAAAAAGATAAAGTTGAAGAGAAGCAAAATAAGGGACCATTGATGTAAATTTAGCACTCGGATATTACAGATTAAACATACAATGTTCTCTTACAATGGAGGTATTGTGGACAAATTATAGGCACAACTTCAACACATTTACAGTAAAATGAGTAACGCTGGGCTAGAAATAAGTGTAAGGAGGCGGGCCCAAGAGCTAATCGGTCGTTTATGTTAGTACTGTTAGGTAAGCGTTCACACTCTGGTGACCAGACGTAGTTCAACACACTCACATACTGTATTAAAGTGCGAGTGGCCGTGTGGGGGCCAGATAGTGGTCTGGTGCTGTGTTGGGATGAGATGGAAGATTACTGAGTGGCCGCGTGGGTAATGACCTAACAAGTAATTACCTAAGTGTGTGTGTGTGTGTGTGTGTGTGTGTGTGTGTGTGTGTGTGTGTGTGTGTGTGTGTGTGTGTGTGTGTGTGTGTGTGTGTGTGTATAGTTTTTAGCGACCCGTGCATACTGCTCTTCGACAGTGAGAGAGGGGGAATAAACAGACATAGATGAACAGACGGAGAGACAGAGGAGTAAAACACAGAGGCTTACGCGGAGACAGAGATAAAATGACACAAAGAGAGACAGAGATAGAAAGACACAGAGGGAGAAAGAGAGAGAGAGAGAGGAATATGTTGGGGTACTTGGGTATACCCACTCAGCGGGTATACCCAAGTACCGCCCTCTTATACGTCATATAACCTACGCTTGAAGAAAGACTGCCCGGCTCCTCCATCAACTGCGTTACCCGGGGCGCGCCTCCAGGCTACTCTTGTACCCTGTGAGTGTGTAGTTAACAGGTGGAATGCATTAGGCAGTGATGTGGTGGAGACTGACTCCATACACAGTTTAAAATGTAGGTATGATAGAGCTCAATAAGTTCAAGAACCCGCACACCAGTAGATTGGCAGTTGACAGACGGGACCAAAGAGCTGAAGCTCAACCCCCGCAAGAACTTCTATCATGACGGCTTTGTTTATATATATGAAACAGTTTACGAGCTCGGAAGCATTGCGAGATTGTAGATCAAAATAATAACTTTGGCTCGAGAACGACCTCGCAGCCTTCCAGGCTCGTAAACTGTTCAGTAAATAGACACTAAGCTGCCATGGTTGAGGAAAGATGTACAGGTTTCGTTAGATGTACCTTTGTACCTTTTGTTTACCTGTACGTTTCCTGGTGGTCCACGAGACGATCCAGAAGGTGGATCTAGTGGACCACGAGGTGGACAATCCAGGCTAAAATGCCTGGATGACTACTAGAGTATATGAATCAACGCTAAGTGCATGGATGAATGCTAGAGTATGTGAACAAGAGTGTTTACTAAATCGATGACGTGGATAGGTCATGTGGATTGAATTTAGGTTGATGGTCGGATGGTGCTAATTGACTGGTAGCCAATGGGGAAGTGGGCGAGGGGGGGGGGGGGCTGAGTAGTAGCACATGGGTTGGGTGGTAGGTGTGGTTGTGTGGGTGGGTGGGTGGCAGTGGGTGGGTGGGTGCAGGGCTGGTGAATGGGTCAGTGTCACTGCTCTTACTGTTGTGACGGGACGTGAAGTGAGGGGTCCGTAGTGAACCACTGAGAGTAAACCACTGAGAGTGAACCACTGAGAGTGAACCACTGAGAGTGAACCACTGAGAGTGAACCACAGATAGTGAACCACTGAGAGTGAACCACAGATAGTGAACCACTGAGAGTGAACCACAGATAGTGAACCACTGAGAGTGAACCACTGAGAGTGAACCACAGACAGTGAACCACAGATAGTGAACCACAGACAGTGAACCACAGATAGTGAACCACAGATAGTGAACCACTGAGAGTGAACCACAGATAGTGAACCACTGAGAGTGAACCACAGATAGTGAACCACTGAGAGTGAACCACTGAGAGTGAACCACAGACAGTGAACCACAGATAGTGAACCACAGACAGTGAACCACAGATAGTGAACCACAGATAGTGAACCACAGATAGTGAACCACTGAGAGTGAACCGCTGAGAGTGAACAACCGCTGAGCGAACCGCCGAGTGTGAAATAAATAACGATTAAAATTAAAAATACAAGACAAAATGAAAAAAATATAGGAAAAATGAAAATAAAGCGTTGATGACATATACGTAAAGGAATATGATAACTCGGAAAGATGAGCTAAGAAAGATGATAATTAAGAATGTGACGCTGGATACCACTCACAGTGACGGAAATATAAGGAAAGTTTCGTTCAGTAACGCAAACTAGAAGGGAGGGAATTATCAGGGGGAAAGCGCCAAGCTAGTACGACTATATAACACGTGAAAGAGATCAGAGAGATTGAGGGTGAGAGAGAGACAGTGAGGGGTGAGAGAGAGAGACAGTGAGGGGTGAGAGAGAGACAGTGAGGGGTGAGAGGGAGAGACAGTGAGGGGTGAGGGAGGGGGGGGGGAGACAAGAGACCGGGACCTCTGTCGCCTGTTGACTAATTAGACAACAAAAGCAGCAACAAGTGACATAACAGTACACACTACCCTCTATGTAGGGGCACTACCCTCTATGTAGGGGCACTACCCACTATGTAGGGGCACTACCCTCTATGTAGGGGGCACTACCCTCTATGTAGGGGCACTACCCACTATGTAGGGGCACTACCCTCTATGTAGGGCACTACCCTCTATGTAGGGGCACTACCCTCTATGTAGGGGCACTACCCCTTATGTAGGGGCACTACCCTCTATGTAGGGGGCACTACCCTCTATGTAGGGGCACTACCCACTATGTAGGGGCACTACCCTCTATGTAGGGGCACTACCCTCTATGTAGGGGCACTACCCTCTATGTAGGGGCACTACCCCTTATGTAGGGGCACTACCCTCTATGTAGGGGCACTACCCTCTATGTAGGGGCACTACCCTCTATGTAGGGGCACTACCCTCTATGTAGGGGCACTACCCTCCATGTAAGGGCACTACCCTCTATGTAGGGGCACTACCCTCTGTGTAGGGGCACTACACTCTATGTAGGGGCACTACCCTCTATGTAGGGGCACTACCCTCTGTGTAGGGGCACTACCCTCTATGTAGGGGGCACTACCCTCTATGTAGGGGGCACTACCCTCTATGTAGGGGCACTACCCACTATGTAGGGGCACTACCCTCTGTGTAGGGGCACTACCCTCTATGTAGGGGGCACTACCCTCTGTGTAGGGGCACTACCCTCTATGTAGGGGCACTACCCACTATGTAGGGGCACTACTCTCTATGTAGGGGCACTACCCTCTATGTAGGGGCACTACCCTCTATGAAGGGGCACTACCCTCTATGTAGGGGCACTACCCTCTATGTAGGGGCACTACCCTCTATGTAGGGGCACTACCCTCTATGTAGGGGCACTACCCTCTATGTAGGGGGCACTACCCTCTATGTAGGGCCACTACCCTCTATGTAGGGGCACTACCCTCTATGTAGGGCCACTACCCTCTATGTAGGGGGCACTACCCTCTATGTAGGGGCACTACCCACTATGTAGGGGCACTACCCTCTATGTAGGGGCACTACCCTCTATGTAGGGCCACTACCCTCTATGTAGGGCCACTACCCTCTATGTAGGGGCACTACCCTCTATGTAGGGGGCACTACCCTCTATGTAGGGGCACTACCCTCTATGTAGGGGGCACTACCCTCTATGTAGGGGGCACTACCCTCTATGTAGGGGGCACTACCCTCTATGTAGGGGCACTACCCTCTATGTAGGGGGCACTACCCTCTATGTAGGGGGCACTACCCTCTATGTAGGGGCACTACCCTCTATGTAGGGGGCACTACCCTCTATGTAGGGGCACTACCCTCTATGTAGGGGGCACTACCCTCTATGTAGGGGCACTACCCTCTATGTAGAGGGCACTACCCTCTATGTAGAGGGCACTACCCTTTATGTAGGGGCACTACCCTCTATGTAGGGGCACTACCCTCTATGTAGGGGCACTACCCTCTATGTAGGGGACACTACCCTCTCTGTAGGGGACACTACCCTCTATGTAGGGGCACTACCCTCTATGTAGGGCCACTACCCTCTATGTAGGGGCACTACCCTCTATGTAGGGGCACTACCCACTATGTAGGGGCACTACCCTCTATGTAGGGGCACTACCCTCTATGTAGGGGCACTACCCTCTATGTAGGGGCACTACCCTCTATGTAGGGGCACTACCCTCTATGTAGGGGCACTACCCTCTATGTAGGGGCACTACCCTCTATGTAGGGGCACTACCCTCTATGTAGGGGCACTACCCTCTATGTAGGGGCACTACCCTCTATGTAGGGCCACTACCCTCTATGTAGGGGCACTACCCTCTATGTAGGGCCACTACCCTCTATGTAGGGGGCACTACCCTCTATGTAGTGGCACTACCCTCTATGTAGGGGCACTACCCTCTATGTAGGGGCACTACCCTCTATGTAGGGCCACTACCCTCTATGTAGGGGCACTACCCTCTATGTAGGGGCACTACCCTCTATGTAGGGGCACTACCCTCTATGTAGGGGCACTACCCTCTATGTAGGGGGCACTACCCTCTATGTACGGGGCACTACCCTCTATGTACGGGGCACTACCCTCTATGTAGGGGGCACTACCCTCTATGTAGGGGCACTACCCTCTATGTAGGGGCACTACCCTCTATGTAGGGGGCACTACCCTCTATGTAGGGGGTACTACCCTCTATGTAGGGGGCACTACCCTCTATGTAGGGGCACTACCCTCTATGTAGGGGGCACTACCCTCTATGTAGGGGCACTACCCTCTATGTAGGGGGCACTACCCTCTATGTAGGGGCACTACCCTCTATGTAGGGGCACTACCCTCTATGTAGAGGGCACTACCCTCTATGTAGAGGGCACTACCCACTATGTAGGGGCACTACCCTCTATGTAGTGGCACTACCCTCTATGTAGGGCACTACCCTCTATGTAGGGGCACTACCCTCTATGTAGGGGCACTACCCTCTATGTAGGGGCACTACCCTCTATGTAGAGGGCACAACCCTCTATGTAGGGGCACTACCCTCTATGTCGGG
The DNA here is from genome assembly GCA_020271785.1 of Procambarus virginalis. Classification (NCBI taxonomy): domain Eukaryota; kingdom Metazoa; phylum Arthropoda; class Malacostraca; order Decapoda; family Cambaridae; genus Procambarus; species Procambarus virginalis. The sequence continues at coordinate 74,433 of WNGS01001446.1, forward strand.
GACACTACCCTCTATGTAGGGGACACTACCCTCTATGTAGGGCACTACCCTCTATGTAGGGGCACTACCCTCTATGTAGGGGCACTACCCTCTATGTAGGGGACACTATCCTCTCTGTAGGGGACACTACCCTCTATGTAGGGGCACTACCCTCTATGTAGAGGGCACTACCCTCTATGTAGAGGGCACTACCCACTATGTAGGGGCACTACCCTCTATGTAGGGGCACTACCCTCTATGTAGGGGCACTACCCTCCATGTAGGGGCACTACCCTCTATGTAGGGGGCACTACCCTCTATGTAGGGGCACTACCCTCTATGTAGGGGCACTACCCTCTATGTAGGGGCACTACCCTCTATGTAGGGGACACTACCCTCTATGTAGGGGACACTACCCTCTATGTAGGGGCACTACCCTCTATGTAGAGGGCACTACCCTCTATGTAGAGGACACTACCCTCTATGTAGGGGACACTACCCTCTATGTAGGGGCACTACCCTCTATGTAGGGGCACTACCCTCTATGTAGGGGGCACTACCCCTCTATGTAGGGGCACTACCCTCTATGTAGGGGGCACTACCCTCTATGTAGGGGCACTACCCTCGATGTAGGGGCACTACCCTCTATGTAGGGGCACTACCCTCTATGTAGGGGCACTACCCTCTATGTAGGGGGCACTACCCACTATGTAGAGGTACTACTCTATATGTAGGGGTACTACCCGCTATGTAAAGGCACTACCCACTATGTAGGGGGCACTACCCACTATGTAGGGGCACTACTCTATATGTAGGGGCACTACCCTCTATGTAGGGGCACTACTCTATATGTAGGGGCACTACCCTCTATGTAGGGGCACTACCCTCTATGTAGGGGCACTACCCTTTATGTAGGGGCACTACCCTCTATGTAGGGGCACTACCCTCTATGTAGGGGCACTACCCTTTATGTAGGGGCACTACCCTCTATGTAGGGGCACTACCCTCTATGTAGGGGCACTACCCACTACCCTACCCTAAAATAATATACACCTGGAAGATACTGGAGGGCCAGGTCCCAAATCTACACAGTAAAATAACAACGTACTGGAGTGAACGATATGGAAGAAAATGCAGAATAGAACCAGTGAAGAGCAGCGGGTGCCATAGGCACAATCAGAGAACACTGTATAAACATCAGAGGTCCGTGGTTGTTCAACGTCTCCCAGCAAGCATAGAAATATTGCCGGAACAACCGTGGACATCTTCAAGAGGAAACTAGATTTATTCCTCCAAGGAGTTCCGGACCAGCCGGGCTGTGGTGGGTATGGGGCCTGCGGGCCGCTCCAAGCAACAGCCTAGTGGACAAACTCTCACAAGTCAAGCCTGGCCTCGGGCCGGGCTTGGGGAGTAGAAGAACTCCCAGACCCCATCAACCAGGTATCAACCAGGTAACCCTCTATGTAGGGGCACTACCCTCTATGTAGGGGCAGTACCCTCTATGTAGGGGCACTACCCTCTATGTAGGGGCACTACCCTCTATGTAGGGGCACTACCCTCTATGTAGGGGCACTACTCTATATTAGGGGCACTACCTCTATGTAGGGGCACTACTCTATATGTAGGGCACTACCCTCTATGTAGGGGCACTACCCTATATGTAGGGGCACTACCCTCTATGTAGGGGCACTACTCTATATGTAGGGGCACTACCCTCTATGTAGGGGCACTACCCTCTATGTAGGGGCACTACCCTCTATGTAGGGGCACTACCCTATATGTAGGGGCACTACCCTCTATGTAGGGGTACTACCCTCTATTTAGGGGCACTACTCTATGTAGGGGCACTACCCTCTATGTAGGGGCACTACCCTCTCTGTAGGGGCACTACCTCTATATTTAGGTGCACTACCTATATGTAGGGGCACTACCCTCTATGTAGGGGCACTACCCTCTATGTAGGGGCACTACCCTCTATGCAGGGCACTTCTATATTAGGGGCACTACCTATATGTAGGGGCACTACCCTCTATGTAGGGACACTACCCTCTATGTAGGGCGCTACCCTCTATGTAGGGGGCACTACCCACTATGTAGGGGCACTACCTATATGTACGGGCACTACCCACTATGTAGGGGCACTACCCACTATGTAGGGGGCACTACCCACTATGTAGGGGCACTACCCACTATGTAAGGGCACTACCCACTATGTAGGGGGCACTACCCACTATGTAGGGGCACTACCCACTATGTAAGGGCACTACCCACTATGTAGGGGCACTAACCACTATGTAGGGGCACTACCCCACTATGTAGGGGGCACTACCACTATGTAGGGGTACTACTCTATATGTAGGGGCACTACCCGCTATGTAGAGGCACTATCCACTATGTAGGGCACTACCCACTATGTAGGGGGCACTACCCACTATGTAGGGGGCACTACCCACTATGTAGGGGCACTACCCACTATGTAGGGGCACTACCCCACTATGTAGGGGCACTACCCACTATGAGGGGCACTACCCACTATGTAGGGGGCACTACCCACTATGTAGGGGCACTACCCACTATGTAGGGGGCACTACCCACTATGTAGGGGCACTACCCACTATGTAGGGGCACTACCCACTATGAGGGGCACTACCCACTATGTAGGGGCACTACCCACTATGTAGGGGCACTACCCACTATGTAGGGGCACTACCCACTATGTAGGGGGCACTACCCACTATGTAGGGGGCATTACCCACTATGTAGGGGCACTACCCACTATGTAGGGGCACTACCCACTATGTAGGGGCACTACCCCACTATGAGGGGCACTACCCACTATGTAGGGGCACTACCCCACTATGAGGGGCACTACCACTATGTAGGGGCACTACCCTACTATGTAGGGGCACTACCCACTATGTAGGGGCACTACCCCATTATGTTGGGGCACTACCCACTATGTAGGGCACTACCCACTATGTAGGGGGCACTACCCACTATGTAGGGGCACTACCCACTATGAGGGGCACTACCCGCTATGTAGGGGCACTACCCCACTATGTTGGGGCACTACCCACTATGTAGGGGGCACTACCCCACTATGTAGAGGCACTACCCACTATGTAGTGGCACTACCCACCTATGTAGGGGGGCACTACCCACTATGTAGGGGCACTACCCCACTATGTAGGGGCACTACCCACTATGTAGGGGCACTACCCCACTATGTAGGGGCACTACCCACTATGTAGGGGCACTACCCACTATGTAGGGGGCATACCCCACTATGTGGGGCACTACCCACTATGTAGGGGCACTACCCACTATGTAGGGGGCACTACCCACTATGTAGGGGGCACTACCACTATGTAGGGGCACTACCCACTATGTAGGGGCACTACCCACTATGTAGGGGGCACTACCCACTATGTAGGGGGCACTACCACTATGTGGGCACTACCCACTATGTAGGGGCACTACCCATGTAGGGGCACTACCCACTATGTAGGGGCACTACCCACTATGTAGGGGCACTACCCACTATGTAGGGGCACTACCCACTATGTAGGGGCACTACCCCACTATGTTGGGCACTACCCACTATGTAGGGGCACTACCACTATGTAGGGGCACTACCCACTATGTAGGGGCACTACCCACTATGTAGGGCACTACCCACTATGTAGGGGGCACTACCCACTATGTAGGGGCACTACCCACTATGTAGGGGCACTACCCACTATGTAGGGGCACTACCCACTATGTTGGGCACTACCCACTATGTAGGGGCACTACCCACTATGTTGGGGCACTACCCACTATGTAGGGGCACTACCCACTATGTGGGGCACTACCCACTATGTAGGGGCACTACCCACTATGTTGGGGCACTACCCACTATGTAGGGGCACTACCCACTATGTAGGGGCACTACCCACTATGTAGGGGCACTACCCACTATGTTGGGGCACTACCCACTATGT
>WNGS01001447.1:0-32458 GCA_020271785.1 Procambarus virginalis
TCACCACAGTAGCAGCCGTAATGTTCTTTACTGGAACTGCTATGGGGAATCTGGTGGTAGGACACAGGATGGTTAATATATAGACTTTGCCAGAACTGGTCCGGGGTAAAGACCAACACAGTCTCTGATGAGTTGTGGAAATGTTCCGCAGGCACCTGGATGGGAGTCAATGGAACCTTGGGGATAGAGATGTTAGGTTTACCTGCCATCTGACATGTATGACACTGTTGCACGTGACGTTTGACGTCTTTAACCATACCTGGCCAGTAGTAGTCTTGTCTGATTCCGGGTAGGTTTTGTTAAAACCATAGTGAGAAAGTGCTCCGTGGGCCAGGTGTAGAATATCGTGCCGTAGGCTGGTGGGAATCGCTAGTTGTTCGACATTGGCCCAATCCTCATCCTCCTTCAGCTTACTGGGTCTGTACCTGTGTAGAGCAGCTCATTCTCTAGGAAGAACCCAGGATACTGTCAGGTTGAGTCTCAGCCTGAAGAATAATGGTTTAATGAAGATCTTCCCTCTGTAACTTACGGAACTCCAACCTAGTAAGATTCGGTGGTAGATTCTGAGGGTCTTGAGAGACAGCGGTAGCAGTAGAGTCAGCTGGTTGCGGTCGTTGCGTCGTGCACGGTGGTCACCAAACCGGAGGAGAAACTTCATCACTTTCTTGGACCTCTGCTGGAACATACTCAAAGATGGGATTATCCATTACAGAGGTACACACCTGGGGTTTGTCCAAGATGCAGGTTGGACGGTTGCAGATCTTCTGCCAAGTCGTTGCCCAGGAGAAGTTGCACTCCAGGCATGGGAAAAGGCTTTTCCCTGATGGCGACTTGGACTTCACCGGTCACGAAGGGACAATCCAGGTGGACTCTGGCGAGTGGATACGGAGTGGTAGCAGTGAGGTCAGTGATAAGGACGGTTTCCCCGGTGTAGGTGATGTTAGGCACAGCTGATTTCAATATTATGGACTGAAGAGCCGCTGTTTCCCTCAAGATCTTCAATTTGAAACGTCCCTCCGAATCTGTACCGTTCGTAGAGACAGTTCCAGGATACAGGTGCTTACTGAAGAGAGAAAGATCATTAACAGGAACACCAACATTCATCACAGGCTTACCGGACTTAGGGAGTCGGTTGGTTTAGTTGTTTCATTATTGCCTTTGTATTGAGACTTCCCACATTTATCTATGGTATGTCCATAGAGTTTGCAATACTTACAATACAATTGAGAGCTCGCTTGATCTGTACTCACTTTATCGTAACTGTACCAAGACTTCTTACTGGAAGGTGGTTCTGGTGTCAGCCGGTGGATGAGGCTGTAGGTGTCAGCCGACTTTGCACATTTGATGTAGTCGGTTTCTTCTTTATCTGCTAATATAAACGGACGGAAGAGGGAACACGTCTCAAGAATTCCTCAACTAGCATGAGGTTGACGAGTTCTGCAAATGTAGAGACATGTGCTGCTTCCAGCCATTTCATGAAATATCTTTTCTTTGTATTGGCAAATTCTAGAAAGGTGGTGGTACTTGCCTTTAGATAATCACGGAATTTTTGTCTGTAGCTTTCGGTGGAGAGAAGGTAGGCGTCCAAAACTGCTTGCTTCAGGGTCTGGTAGTCATTCTCAGACGCTAAGGTACTGAGAGTAACTGCAGCTCTACCTGTGAGATGCACTCTGAGGAGGGTAGACCATTGATCTGCAGGCCAGCTAAGTTTTTAGCTAGGGTCTCAAAAGTGGTGAAAAAGACGTCGATCTCTGTCTCAACGAATGGTGGCATTAACTTGATATGGAGTGAACGATATGGAATATGGAGTGAACGATATGGATACGGAGTATGGAATGATATGGATACGGATGAACGATATGGAAGAAAATGCAGAATAGAACCAGTGAAGAGCAGAGGTGCCATAGGCACAATCAGAGAACACTGTATAAACATCAGAGGTCCGCGGTTGTTCAACGTCCTCCCAGCAAGCATAAGAAATATTGCCGGAACAACCGTAGACATCTTCAAGAGGAAACTAGATTTATTCCTCCAAGGAGTGCAGGACCAACCGGGCTGTGGTGGGTATGTGGGCCTGCGGGCCACTCCAAGCAACAGCCTAGTGGACCAAACTCTCACAAGTAAAGCCTGGCCTCGGGCCGGGCTTGGGGAGTAGAAGAACTCCCAGAACCCCATCAACCAGGTATCAACCAGGTAACTTACTTGCATGGGAGACATTGAAACTTACGGGAAGAGTAGCGGTGGCTTGTTGGCGCTGAGTGTGGTGTGTAGTTTCCAACGCTAGTTCTTGTCGACGATATTCGAGAGCACGATCAGCTTGCCATTTACTGTACTCCTGTTGTATCTCCAGGTCACGTTTTCTTGCTTCAAGCTGCTCTCACTCTTGCTCACAGAGTAGGGTAGTCTCTCGTTCCTTGAGGGCCATCTCTCGTTCTTGTTCTTCCTTCCTCAAGGCGGCCTCTCGTTCCCTTTCTTCCTTCCTTAAGGCGGCCTCTCGTTCCCTTTCTTCCTTCCTTATGGCGGCTTCTTCTTTCTTTTGTTCCCGCTCGATCTTTGCAAGTTCGAGCTTTAGCTTCATAGTTGCCAGAGCATGTCTATCTGCAATATAATAATTTTCGTGAGTTTCAGAGTCAATCTTCCCTTCATCTAAGAGGTGATCCAAGATTAGGTTGTGCAAGTCATTTTTGTTAGCTCCTTGGGAGCATCTAGTTGATAGTTGTGGGCAAGAGCTTGTAATTCGGTCCTCTTGGCACGACTTAAGGTCCCTATTTCACCTGCTGGATCTTTACAGAAAGCTTGGAGACGAAACATGGTGAAAGATAGCAAATAAATGTACAACGAATATAGTTGTGATATGGTAAATGTCAGAAACAGGATAACGTGGCAACTGGTAACTATCCTGTGGAATTTAATCTTTAAGAATTAACGTTAATTTTAGGATGGTAAATGATTAGTCAATCAAAATCGCAGGAAATCTTGTACCCGGTACTCAATGTAAGAGAATAAGGGCAAGAAAATCCTACTAAATAAATGAAACTGAGTTTCTAAAACAAATGAAACATTTAATTGCTTCAAAAGTGAATAAGGTAGTCCAAGAATGTAGGCATACCTTGCCGAGTCTCTATAGGACATAAGCAAGGTTTTCCCACTAAATGAAATATGATACTTTCAGAATTAACGAACTTTGTGCTCTGAAAAAGGAAAGCTAATTCCCTACCTAAGTAAATATCATCATCTCTGACCGACGTGTAGGGGTGCGATTGTCAACTGGTGACGAGAACTGCTGCTGAGGTCCCAACTCAGGAACGTAGTCCGTGCTAGAGGAACTATGGCCCTCTGTATCCTCCTTCGGTCGGATTGCAGAAGATAGGGTGCTTTGACCCGAAGACAAATCAAAGTACCAGGGTACCCAAAATGATGATCTGTCTGAGTGAGAAATATCCTAGGGACAAAAGGTGGTAAACACGAGTAATAACACTGAAAGAAGGATGACCCATTAAGAGAATGACTGAGGCCTACAGTCACCACGTAATCCAAAGTTATCCAACACTCACCATATGCTACTCTTGGAATGCACAATACACACAGCACCATATAAATATGAAAAGTAATGAAAATATTGAAAAGCAGCTGTATCAAAGCCAAGTACACTTACCACAAATTGATGTTCTGGTACTAGTACCTGAGTGAAGCTCCCGGACAGGCCCCCATGAAATGTGATGGGAAAATGTTGGAGTGTAGATGTTCGGCAGTCTTCCTAATGGCTGGTGTCAATGCCTGTCACATTTACAAAAAAAAAAAAAAAGAGACTGCTTGGCTGTTGTCTGTGGTAAATTAAGGGAAGACACGCAAAACACATAGTATGAACGATGAAACTTTAGTTAACTGGAAAACAATTCAAACAAAGACAATCCCTTGGCCATGTACAGTGCAAACAAACAAGTCAAAAAATATAACATAAAAATGAAGAAAAGGATAATTTACTCTAGGAATAATATAAAGGCAAAGTGACAATAATGGTGCTGAGAATATGAGCGCTAGCTGAAAACCTCCACCTAATAAACAGAGGACATGTATCAGTTGGTTGTTCACAGCTTGAGAGCACAAGGATATTCTGACTTCAATGGCTGGTTCAAGCCCAGACATCGACTCAGGTAGAGGGTGCAGAGGTGCAGGTGTGCAGTCGGCTGGTCACCAATCAGAAGCAGGCAGGCTGGGAATGGTTGTTTGCTGGTTGACGAGCCGGTGTGGAATCAACCTGTCCTCTTAAAAAGAACGTCGCTTTTGGTCGTTTGCCCATACGACCGAATTTGGACGTAATTTGAAAACGAAAAAAAAATTAAAATAAATTTGGGAAATTTTTTTTCAACAACAGTAAGTTAAGGGTGCTCTGATAGGTTAGGTGGGCAGGAAATTCTCATAAAGTTTCAAAACGTTATGAAAAACGTTAATTTAAAGTGTCCTCTTATAACCTCTGCGCGTACGCCAGACGACTCAAATAGAAAACGGAACAGTACGTCACTTTTGTGAGTCGATTTCATTTCAAATTACGTCCAAATTTGGCCATATCGCGCATACGAGCCAAAAGTGACGTTATTTTTAAGAGGATGGGTTGGTAGAATAGGGGGTACGTTTTGCCTCCTGGTCAAAACGATTTGTGCTACTGGTTGACATATCTTGAAGGTAGCATCTTATTCTGTATATATGTAAGTAACTTTATGTAGGGAAGAGCAGGCTCAATCTCTCTTCACAGAGATTATTGTCACAACCTACAAAACTATGTTCAAGTTATTACTTACCTTGCTGTTGGTGTATGGAAGATGGTGAAGAGGAGGGAGGAGAAGAGGTGTTACTGTTTGGAAGGGGAGTCCCCTTCCATTATAACATCAGGCAGTGAGGACTTCACTGGTGTGCACACTGGCACGTTTTGCCTGCATGCCACTAAGACTTGCTTGTCTTACTAAGAATCTGTCTAAAGACACTTGTTTTTCCCTACATTTTAACACTTGTCTGTAGTAAGACATCACATTGTCATTTAAAAGGTCAATGCAATGGCCTGCTACAGCTGTATCTGGGTGAGTTTTTTCAATAAAACTTTGCAATTCTTCCCATACTTCACACATTTTCTTAACACTTTAGCGTTATCACGGCGCTCAAGAGCGTTACCACTTTTTGTGTTGAGGTCGCACAGTGGACTCGCTCACGAGTCACGAGAAAAAATATTTCTATAAACTCTATTTGTTATGCGAACCACTTTGGGATAGTTTAAAAATGTCCGCCATGAAATTTCCGTTTTATCTAATAGCCGCATAGCCTATTTGGGAGAACGGCATAGCATTGCACCATCGAGGTAAGACCATTGTATTGTTGACATGACAAATGTAATCGACATAGTTTTTTATTTGGTGCCGGTCTAACGCATCCTTTTGTGACATTTTATGCTTATGTTCTTATAGAACATTCTATTGCGAACACATTGGTACATAAATGAAATATGTAAATCGAAAATTAATGTCAGGACAGTGAAAAGAGTATGCACTTTTCAGTGTTGCCAGTTTCAAAGCGTTATATGACAAAGAGTGCTGGGAAGACGGGACACCACGAGCGTAGCTCTCATCCTGTAACTACACTTAGGTAATTACACTTAGGTAATTACTCGATCGCCCAAAACGCTGCACTATTTTCTTAGGTTAAACCTCACCACTGGCTTTCTTGGGACCCATGGCGAGATATATAATAAGTTTTATGGTCGAATGACCAAAAATCCAACAAAACACTGAAAATCTGGTTGAAGAATTGACGTGGGATAGTCACTGGGAGCAAAGCACTGGTAAACTGAGGGGTGAGAGGTGACGATTGCTGTACCACCACGCGCTAGGTCAGCCTGTACGTGTATCAACAAACTCGCCTTCTGAGGTAACCCTCGCATTCCGGGGCACATTTTCCGAGGAAATCATGCTCTTATTCCGAAAACTCGTATACAGGGACACTCGCATTCCGACGTACCACTGTAATTACCTAAGTGTAGTTACAGGATGAGAGCTACGCTCGTGGTGTCCCGTCATGTGTGGTGTGTGTGTGTGTGTATATATATATATATATATATATATATATATTGTATATATATATATATATATATATATATATATATATATATTATATATATATGTGACGGGAAAGTACAGGAGTGTAGATGTTCAACAGTCCTCCTAATGGCTGGTGTCAATGCCTATCACATTTACAAAAAAAAAAGAGACTGCTTGGCTGTTGTCTGTGGTAAAGTAAGGGAAGACACGCAAACACATAGTATGAACAATGAAACTTTAATTAACTGGAAAACAAGTAATGAACAAAAGAATCCCTTGGCTATGTACAGTGCAAACAAACAAGTCAAAAAATATACCATAAAAATTTAGAACAGGGATGAATTACTCTAGGAATATATAAAGACAAAATGAAATAAACAGGTGCTGAGAATATAGCGCTAGGGGAAACCTCCACCAATAAACAGAGGCGTTATCAGTTGGTTGTTCACAGCTTGAGAGCACAAGGATATTCTAACTTCAATGGCTGGTTCAAGCCCAGACATCGACTTGGTAGAGGGCGCTGAGGTGCAGAGGTGCAGGTGTGCAGTCGGCGGGTCACCAATCAGAAGCAGGCAGGTTGGGAATGGTAGTTTGCTGGTTGATGACGGTGGCGAGCTGGCATGGAGGGAGTGTGGAGTAGGGGGGAGTTTTAGGGTACGTTTCCTCCTGGTCAAAACGTTTTGTGCTANGAAGACTGGCAGATGCAGTTTAATGCTGATAAATGTAAAGTTTCAGGTTAGGTAATGATGATAGAGTTATGAGATACGAGCTAGATGGTGTTGAGATTACGAAATCGGATTGCGAAAGGGATCTGGGAGTTATGATTAGTAAGAATTTAAAACCAAAGGATCATTGCATGAATGTTCGTAATAAGGCAAATAGGACACTAGGATTTATTAATTGAAGTGTTAGTAACAAGACACCTGGTGTTGTTATTCAGCTATTTCTTGCTCTGGTTAGACCCCATTTAGATTATGCAGCTCTGTTTTGGTTGCCTTACTATAGAATGGATATAAATTCATTTGAAAGTGTCCAACATAGGATGTCAAAGTTAAATCCCCAAATTAGCAATCTTTCATATGAAGAAAGATTAACAAAGCTAAAATTGCATTCACTGGAAAGGCGAAGAGCTAGGGGTGACATGATAGAGGTTTACAAGTTGATGAATGAGACATAACAAAGGGGATATTATTAAGGGTATTAAAAGTATCAACACAAGACAGAACACAAAATAATGGGTATAAATTAGATAAGTTAAATTTAGGAAAGACTTGGGTAAATACTGGTTCGGTAACTGGGTTGTTGATCTAGGGCCCTGATTAGCAGGGCTGCAATTACCGCGTAACGTGGTGGAGGTGAGGACCCTCGATTGTTTCAAGCGTTGGTTGGACATGTATATGAGTGGGATTGGGTTGTTATAAATAGGAACTGCCTCGTATGGGCCAATAGGCCTTCTGCAGTTACCTTTGTTCTTATGTTAGACTGGTCAACCTGTCCTCGTCCCCACCCACATAGACTTGTTCAGATGAAGGCATAGAATTAGGTTCTTCTTTAGTAAATACAGAGATAAAAGATTTATTTAAAAATACTACTCATCTCTTCCTCATTATCTGTTATATGACCTGTCTCGGTCTTTAATGGACCTATCCTTTCCCTAACATTTGTTCGATATAACTGAAAAAAACTTTAGGATTCGCTTAACCTGCTATACAAGCTTCATAGTTTCTTTTTTTTCAACTTCATAGTGGTGGAGGAACTATTTTTTAACTTCATAGTGGTGGAGGTGGGCTCCCTCGATTGTTTCAAGCGCGGGTTGGACATGTATATGAGTGGGATTGGGTGGTTATAGATAGGAGCTGCCTCGTATGGGCCAATAGGCCTTCTGCAGTTACCTTAGTTCTTATGTTCTTTTGTTTTTGATCTCTTTCTTGCACCCCCATACCAATCATGTGGGTGTTAGTGGAAATGGTTACAGAGGCACATATATGGGCTCAGGGACTGAACCCCACAATACATTTAGCTAAGCAAGTTACAATCTTGATGAAATAGTTACAAAATTCAGTAAAATCTTATAATATATAAGAGATCAACCACAATTACAGTTTCTATGCAGGCGATGAGTCACAATAACGTGGCTAAAGTATGTTGACCGGACCACACACTAGAAGGTGAAGGGACGACGACGTTTCGGTTCGTCCTGGACCATTCTCAAGTCGACAATTGACTTGAGAATGGTCTAGGACGGACCAAAACGTCGTCGTCCCTTCACCTTCTAGTGTGTGGTCTGGTCAACATACAGTTTCTAAATTAAGCAATAGGTAGAATAAGATTGTAGAATATGTAGTTTAGTAGTAAAGTAGTTTACCACATCAAATTGTTTGAATGTGTGATAATTGTATGATAGACAGTATGTTAAATGTGCTTTTTGTACTGTGGTTTGTGTATTTGTACCCTATAATATATAGTATAAATATATATTATACTATATACTAGTATACTGCCCGGTTGCCCGAAATGCTATGCATACTAGTGGCTTTAGGTATTGTATGTACTAGCTCTATCTATAAATCCAACATTATGTTAGTAAATCAACTATGTATGGACTTTCCTGAATAAAATTGACTTTACTGTACTGTATACTCATATACTCTGTGGTTTTGTTATCCCTCTCATTTGTGAGAAAAAAATGACAAATACGTTCGGCCAATGACTTCGACAATTAATTCATGCATCGTATTTTTTCATAATATATAAGGGTATGACAATGCAATTATATTATTGTGTGCAAATAAGTTAGTAATTTCATGTAACCTAAAAATAATCAAATAAAGGAAAAGAATAATTGTTTTATTAAATTGTCACATGTTCATCAAACCCGAACACCCAGTTTGGACCATCAGTACAACAATAGCCCGCCATTTTGAAATATGCTTTCAAACTTGAGTATATATATTCTTGTGATAACACTGTGTTATAGAATAGATTAGTTCTTGGATTAACATATTAAGAGGTTACATCTGACAGAGTATGTTAGATGGTGTAGTGCTGGTTGATGGTGGCGTATTGGTGAGATTGTTGGTGGTTTATGGTGACGGTTTTGGTCAGGTCTCTTTGTTCCTGTGGATAGTACCAGGCATCTCTATACAGCTGGGCAGCTGTGGTGAGTAGAGGAGGGTGGGTGGCCCGGCCACTAAGCTGCCTCTTATACTGGTGAACCGCCAATGACGACACACGTCGATGCCCGGCCCACTTCTTGCAACGCACCTGTCCCCTGAGCACTTGTTGCTCAATATTCTGTCAATTCCTTATCTGAGCCACATCTGGGTTGCAGGAAGACCTCACAGAGTGCGTGCCAACAACTGGAGACGCTTACGTCCACCGGAGTTCGGTAAATCCGTCACTCTGACAGGACGACCGATCGCGCGTCCAACCTCTCGGACGTGTCGTGAAAGACTGATATCGCCTCGGCGCCAACACGGCCGGACTCCCCATGCCTATGTGACGTCACTTTTCCCAAAGTTGGTTTTCATTGGCTCCCAGTGCCACGTCGCTGACGGTGACCAATCTGGCGCCACTGACGTCACACAGTTTTGGCGGGAGAACAGACTCGCCCGCGCCATATTGGCTCCCTAAAGGGCCTATCCCACAGGCCAAAATGTTCTATTTTTGCAAATTTCTCGGCTCTTCGAGAATACTACTCTCTCCCACATATGTTCAATTGATGCCTGCAATGTAGAGAACGCTCGGGAATAGTGGACATGACTCTTACAGCAGGCGTGGGAGAATTAGAAGGGGGGGAACACCGTCACACCCTCCAGTATCTTCCACGCGTAAATTATTTGATATCTCTCTCGTCTTCCTTTCAGTGAGTACATTTGGAGGGCTTTGAGACGATCCCAATAATTTAGGTGCTTTATCGTGTCTATGTGTGCCATATATGTTCTCTGTATTCCCCTATTTCAGCAATCTCAGCAGTAATTTTCATGATGATCTTTGTGTCATCTTTCAAAGGATGATACGAAGCTGTGCCTTGTATTTGAGTCTATATCTGATATGAGAATTAGGAAAAGCATTGGTGCAAGGACTGTACCTTGAGGAACTAAGCTTTTAACTGCGCTTGGACTCGATTTTATATGGTTGACTGATACTCTTTGTGTTCTGTAGTCAGTACAGAAAACTGAGTAGCCAGCGTCCTACTTTGCCAGTTATTCCCATTTACCTAATTTTGTGTGCTATCATTCCATGGACACATTTATCGAATGCCTTTGTGAAAGCCGTGTATACCCCATCTGCATTCTGTTTTTCTTCTAATGCCTCAGTGATTTTGTCGTAATGGTCAAGTAGCTGTGAGAGGCATTATCTTTCTGCTCTAAATCCATGTTGGCCTGGATTGTGGAGGTCATTTGTCTCCATGAAACTAGTGACCTGACTCCTGATCACTCTCAAATACTTTTATTATGTGGGACGTTAGTGCAACGGGTCTATAATTCTTTGCCAATGCTTTGCTACCTCCCTTGTGTAGAGGAGCTATGTCTGCTGGTTTAAGAGCCTCTGGTATCTCCCCCGTGTCCAAGCTCTTCCTCCATACTATATTGAGAGCCTGTGCTACTGGCACTTTGCATTTCTTTATAAATATTGAACTCCATGAGTCTGGACCCGGGGCTGAATGCATGGGCATATTGTCAATTTCTCTTTCAAAATCTGTCACACTCTTGTTGCTATCAGTTATATTTACAGAGGTTTGGATATCACCCATAAAGAAGTTGTCCGGATCCTCCACTTTCATGCTTTGTATCAGAGTGCTAAACATGTCCTCATACTGCTTTTTCAGGACTTCACTAATTTCTTTGTCATGCTCAGTATATGAACCTTCACTAGTACGAATAGGTCCAATACTGGCAGTGGTTTTTGCTTTTGATTTAGCATTTGTGAAGAAATATTTTGTTATTTCTTATTTCTTGAATTGCTTTCTGTTCTAGTTGCCTTTCTTTAATCTGATGTGAATGCTTCAGCCTCTGTTCAATTTCTCAATCTCCCTGTTTAAATTATTCCTTCTTTGTATGGAAAGTCGTGTTTGCTTCAGCATTTCCATTAACTTTTTTTTTGTAGTGTCGTCTGCGTTCTCTTTCGACGTTGTATCTCTTTGCTGCTTTCCTCAAAGGAACATGTTTCAGACAGACTTCATAGGCATCCTCATCTTCACCCTACCCGCCGCATCCTCATCTTCACCATCCACTGCATCATGCTCATCTTCACCATCCCGAAGCATCATCATCTTCTCCATTCCCACATTATCCTCATCTTCAACATCCCTGCAGCATCCTCATCTTCACCGTACCTGCTGCATTCTCATATTCACTATCCCCTGCAGCATCCTCGTCTTCACCATCCTCGCAGCTTCCTCATCTTCACTATCCCGCAGCGTTCTCATCTTTACCATCTCTGCAGCATCCTCGTCTTCACCATCACCTGCAGCATCCTAATCTTCACCATCCCCGCAGCATCGTAATCTTCACCATCCTCACAGCATCATTTTCACCATCCCTGCAGCATGATAATAAGCACCATCCCCACATCATCCATAACTTCACCATCCCAGCAGAAGCCTCATCTTCACCATCCCTGGAGCAACCTCATCTTCACCATCGCTGCAACATCCTCATCTTCACCATCACCTGTAGCATCCTCATCTTCACCATCCCTATAGCACCCTCATCTTCACCATCATCTGCAGCATCATTATCTTCACCATCATCGAAGCATCGTCATCTTCTCCATCATCTGCAGCATCCTCATCATCATCACCTGTAGCATCGTCACCTTCATCACTCCCCGCAGCATCGTCATCTTCCCCATCCCTCCACAACCTCATCATCTTCACCATCTCCTGCAGCATCGTCATCTACACCATGCCCTGCAGCATCCTCCTCTTCACCTTCCCTGCAGGATCATCATCGTCATCATCCCCTGCAGTATCTTCATCTTCACTATCCTAACAGACATCTACATCTTCACCCTACCTGCCATATCCTCATCTTCACCATCTACTGCATCATCCTTATTTTCACCATCCCTGAAGCATCACCATCTTATCCATTCCCACAGTATCCTCAGCTTCACTATCCCTGCAGCATCCTCATCCTTATCCCAGCAGCATCCTCATATTCATTATCCCCTGCAGTATTCTTATCTTAACTTTCCCCCCGCATCATCCTCACCTTCACCATCCCACAGCATTTTTATCTCCACCATCCTCGCAGCATCCTCATCTTCACTATCCCCTACAGCATCCTTATCTTCACCATCCCCACAGCATCGTCTCCACCATCTCTGCAGCATTCTCATCTTAACCATCCCCTGCAGCATCCTCATCTTCACCATCCCTGCAGTAACCTTATCATCACTATTCTCCACAGCATCGCCATCTTCACCATCCCCACAGCATCCTCATCTTCACAATTTCCTGCAGCATCCTTATCTTCATCCCCACAGCAACCTCATCTTCACTATCCCCCCACAGCATCTGCATCTTCACCATCCCAGCATCATCCTCATATGCACCATCTTTGCAGCATCCTCATCTTCACCATCCCCACAGCATCCTTATCTTCACCATCCCCACAGCAACCTCATCTTCACTATTTCCAACAGCATCCTCATTTTCACCATCCCCAGCAGCATTCTCATCTTCACCATCCCAGCATCATCCTCATATTCACCATCATCGCAGCATCATCATCTTCACAATCCCCATAGCATCCTCACCTTCACCATCGCCTGCAGAATGGTCATCTTCACCATCTCCGCAGCATTGTCATCTTCACCATCCTTCACAACATCCTCATCTTCACCATCCCATGTAGCATCCTCGTCTTCACCATCGCAACAGCATCCTCATCTTCACCATCCTAGCAGCATCGTTATCTACACCATACCCGCAGAATCCTCATCTTCGCCATCCCAGTAGCAACCTCATCTTCACAGTCCTTGCATGAACCTAATCTTCACCATCCCCGCAGCATCCTCGTCTTCACTATCACCATTAGCATCCTCATCTTCACCATTTCTGTAGAATCCTCATCTTTATCATCCCTGCAGCATTCCCATCTTCACCATCCTTGCAGCATCCTCATCTTCACCATCCCCTGCAGCAACCTTATCCTCACCGTTACTAACCCCGCTGCATCCTCATCTTTACCATCTTCGTAGCATCCTCATCTTCACCATCTCCGTAGCATCCTCATCTTCACCGTCCCCACAGCATCCTCATCTTCACCATCCTCATCTTTACCATATCCCCACCAACATCCTCATCTTCACTATCCCTGCAGCATCTACATCTTCACTATCTCCGCAGCATCCTCATCTTCAATATCCCTCACCAACATCCTTATCTTCACCATTCCCGCAGCATCCTAATCTTCACCATCCCCGCAGCATCCTCATCTTCACCATCCCCAGCAGCATGCTCATCTTCACCATCCCTGCAGCTTCCTCATCTTCACCATCCCTGCAGCATCCTCATCTTGCCCATCCCTGCAGCTTCCTCATCTTGCCCATCTCTGCAGCATCCTCATGTTCACCTTCCCCACAGCATCCTCATCTTCACCATCCCCAAAGAATCTTCATTTTCACCATCATCCTCTTCACCATCCATGAAGATCCTCACCTTCACTATCCCCGCAGCATTCTCATCGTCACCATCCCTGCAGCATCCTCATCTTCACTATCCTCGCAGCTCCCTAATCTTCACCATCCCCGCAGCATCCTCATTTTCACCTTCCGGAGTGTTGCCACCTAGTCTCACTACTTTAGATTTCAGTGCGGATAATTTTAACACTAAAAACCAGCTATGCGTCACTAGTTGGTGACGCAATAATGATGCAATATTTCCCCTTGTGTCACCAGTTGACAGTGTGTGGTTGTGAAGGAAGGGTTGTGTCAGTGTTACTGTTCTTGCTTCGCCTCCAGTCACTGTTGCCACCCTTACTTCACCATTAGTCACTACCAATACTACCTTCTCCACTCAAAACTGCCATTGACAGCTTTGAGTGGAGAAGATCCACTACGGGCTCACCATAGCCCGTGCTACTTGGAACTTCTTGTTCCAGGTAGCGAATCTTTAACAACAACAACAACATGCCATTGACAGTTCCACCCTCACTAAATTACCACTTGATCTGAAATAGTATTATGACCTCGTTACCTTCAAAACTGAAAAGACTTAACCAAAACATTAGTTCTGGTCTTGAGAATATCAACAGTATATTTCGTTGATTTCGTGGCCCTTCGACTTTTGTAATCATGAGTGCAGTCGGTGGATGGAGGGTTTGGGTGTCCTTGTTGATGGTGGTGATAACCTCAACGACTTACCGTGAATGGGGGCGGGTGGAGATGACCAAGATGGAGCTGAGTATGCTCCAGGACCAAGCCGCAGACTGGTAGAGCCAGCAAACAGGACTGCTGTACCTGGCACATACCCTGGCCTCCATGATGGGGTTAATCCCACAACTGCCCCAGCTAGACTCAGCGCTCCTCGACTCCCCAGATGACGACTACGCATAGCATTGGATAACATCATACACACGGTTGAATGAAATTCTTCAGCAGATTGAGGAGCTAAAGAAGTTTTTGTGGCAGGTTGGTGAGGAACCACAGCGCCTGAGTAAGCCAGCCTAGCTGACTTTTCTCATAATAATTAGCGGCCTTCTCCTAATGAGTTAGACTTTTGAGATGGTCGTTGATTGGGTAACTGGTGATGACATGTCGAGAAACTAGCTGGAGTATGATGATCATTCGAGGAAGGAGCTTCAGTATGAGACCCACACGTGTGATGGTGAAGATATGAATGATGAGAGTTGAAGGATCAATAAGAAGACTGGTGAAGGGTCCGGTCTACTAGAGATAGTTCATGGCCTATAGGTGTGCTTGTGAGCCTATAGTAGGCGGGGAGCGGTTGTGTGTGTGTGTGTGTGTGTGTGAGCCTAGGGGAGGAGGGAGGATTGAGTGTGTGTGTGTGTGTGAACCGGGGGGGGGGGGAAGGGATTGAGTGTGAACTCACCTATTTGTAGTCACCTATTTGTGCTTGCGGGAGTTGAGCTCTGGCTCTTTCGTTTCGCCTCTCAACTGTCAATCAACTGGTGTACAGATTCCTTAGCCTACTGGGCTCTATCATATCTACATTTGAAACTGTGTATGGAGTCAGCCTCCACCACAATACTGCCTAATGCATTCCACCTGGTAACTACTCTGACACTGAAAAAGTTCTTTCTAACGTCCCTGTGGCTCATTTGGGTACTCAGTTTCCACCTGTGTCCCCTTGTTCGCGTACCACCAGTGTTGAATAGTTTATCCTTGTCTACCCCTGTCGATTCCCATGAGGATTTTGTAGGTAGTGATCATGTCTCCCACTTTCTCTTCTGGTTCCCAGTGTCGTAAGGTGCATTTTCCGCCTCTTTTCCTCGTAACTTACGCCTCTTAGTTTTGGGACTAGTCTAGTACCTCTGCACTTTTTCCAGCTTCGTCATGAGCTTGACAAAGTACAGGATCCATGCTAGTGCCGCATACTCCAGGATTCGTCTTACATATGTGATATACAAGATTCTGAATGTGATTTGGCACCATTCCTTCCCCCCTTGTCCCATCCCAAATCCTTATCCTAACCTCTTCCAAGTGCTATATAGTCGTAATGGCTTGGCGCTTTCCCCCTGATAGTTCCTTTCCTTTCCTTTGCCAATCCGAGAACTCACCCCTCACAGTGACTCGTTGTCTTCTCTTGCTTAGGAACTCCCTTATCCAATGGAGTACCTTCCCTTTCACTCCTGCCTGCATCTCCAGCTTTTTCACTAGCATCTTGTGTGGTACTGTATCAAAGGCTTTCTGGCAATCCAAAAATATGCAGTTTGCCCACCCCCTCTCTTTCTTGCCTGGTCGTAGAATTCAATTAACCCTGTGAGGCAGGACTTGCGATCCCTGAACTCATGTTGATGCTGTGTTACAAAGTTCTTTCGCTCAAAATGTTCCACTAGCTTTCTTCGCACAATCGTTTCCATCAGCTTGCATGGTATGCAAGTTAGGGACAGGCCTTTAGTTCAGTGCCTCCTGTCAATCCTCTTTCTTGAATATCAGGGCTACATTAGCTGCTTTAAAATTTCTGACAGGTCCCCCTGTTGCCAGTGATTTGTTATACACTATGGAGAGTGGCAGGCATAGTGCTTCTGCTCCTTTCTTTAGTATCCAAGGGGAGATTCCATCTGGGCCTATAGCCTTTGCCACATCCAACTCTAGTAACAACTTCCTTACTTCCCCACTGGTAATCTCAAACTCTTCTATAGGTTCCTGGTTAACTATTCCCTCTCTTATCTCTGGAATTTCTCCTTGCACTAAGGTGAAGACCTCTTGGAATTTCTTATTCAGTTCCTCACACACTTCCTTGTCGTTTGTAGTGAATCCTTCTGCCCTTGTCTTTAATTTCATTTCCTGTTCCTCTACTGTCGTTTTTCTGTTGATGTGATTGTCCAGCATCACAATACTCATTTTCGTATTGGCTTTCTGCCTCTCTTCTCATCCTGATATATTCATTCCTGGCACTCTGGTATGACTCTGCTCTCAAGTGTCCTGTTATTCCTGTTGTTTCTCCACGCCCTATTACTTTGCCACTTAGCTAGACTACATCTCTGATTAAACCATGGGTTTCTCATCTTCATTTCGTTGTTTTCCGTTTGGACTGGGACAAACTTGTTCGCTGCTTCCCTGTACTTCTGCGTGATGTAGTCCATCATTTCTTGCGCCATCTTTCCCCTGAGCTTTGTTTCCCATGTTATATCTGTTAGGAATCTTCTTATCTCCTCATAGTTTCCCTTTCGGAATGCCAGCCTTATGTTTTCAGTACCCCTCCTCAAGTTCAATAACCCATCTTCAACCAGATACTTAAACGCCAGTGCACTGTGGACGCTCATTCCTACTGGGGCCTCAAAACCGATTTCCCTTATGTCGGAGTCGTTCAGAGTGAAGACTAGTTCGAGTGTCGCTGGTTCGCCGTTTCCTCTCATCCTTGTAGGTTTCCTCTCATCCTTGTATTGAACTTTTTCCAGCTTCGTCTTGTGCTTGAGAAGGTACGGGCTCCATGCTGGGGCCGCATGCTCCAAGATTGGTCTTACATATGTGGTATACAAGATTCTGAATGATACCTCCCTGTAAACATAAACTGTAACTGTCTCTATTTTCCGCTTGTTACAACTTGTAATAAAGTTGTTACATCTTGGTTTAACGTGTTTATGACGTATTAGAACGTTGTTTCAACTTGTTATATTGGTTGTTATAACTGGTTAGGAGGTGTTAAAACTTGTTCGAACGTTGTAGCAACGTTTTAGTTTCGGTGTGTGTTTGGCGGGCTTACACAGGTTCCTGAATGCTGATCTGATGTTAGTCAGTTTCGCATATGCCGCAGATGTAATTCTTTTTATGTGGGGCTTCAGGAGACAGGAGTGGTCTGATATCAACCCCTAGGTCTTTCTCTCTGTCCGTTTCTGTGTGTGTGTGTGTGTACTCACCTAATTGTGCTTGCGGGTGTTGAGCTTTGGCTCTTTGGTCCCGCCTCTCAACTGTCAATCAACAGGTGTACAGATTCCAGAGCCTACTGGGCTCTATCATATCTACATTTGAAACTGTGTATGGAGTCAGCCTCCACCATATCACTTCCTAGTGCATTCCATTTATTAACTACTCTGACACTGAAAAAATTCTTTCTATCGTCTCTGTGGCTCATCTGGGTACTAAGTTTCCACCTGTGTCCCCTTTTTCGTGTCCCACCCGTGGTGAAGAGTTTGTCTTTGTCCGCCCTGTCAATTCCCCTGAGAATTTTGTAGGTGGTTATCATGTCTCCCCTTACTCTTCTGCTTTCCAGGGATGTGAGGTTCAGCTCCTTTAGCCTTTCCTCGTAGCTCAATCCTCTCAGTTCCGGGACGAGCCTGGTGGCATACCGCTGAATCTTCTCTAACTTTGTCTTGTGTTTAACTAGGTATGGACTCCAGGCTGGAGCTGCATACTCCAGGATTGGTCTTACATAAGGGGTATACAGGGTTCTGAAAGATTCCTTACACAAATTTCTAAAGGCAGTTCTTATGTTGGCCAGTCTAGCATATGCCGCTGATGATATTCTTTTGATGTGGGCTTCTGGGGACAGGTTCGGTGTGATATCAACCCCCAGATCTTTCTCTCTATTTGACTCTTGCAGGATTTCCCCTCCCAAATGATACCTTGTGTTCAGCCTCCTGCTCCCTTCTCCTAATTTCATCACCTTACACTTTCCCGAGTTGAACTTTAGCAGCCATTTTCTAGACCATTCCTCCAGTTTATCCAGGTCATCCTGTAGTCTCTGTCTATCTTCATCCGTCTTGATTCTTCTCATAATTTTTGCATCATCAGCAAACATTGAGAGGAATGAGTCTATACCCTCCGGAAGATCGTTCACATATATTAGAAACAGGATGGGTCCAAGTACTGAGCCCTGTGGGACTCCGCTGGTGACATCTCGCCACTCTGATGTCTCCCCCCTCACCGTTACTCGCTGTTTCCTGTTGCTTAAGTACTCCCTTATCCACTGGAGCACCTTCCCTTTTACTCCTGCCTGTTGCTCCAACTTTTTTAACAGCCTTTTGTGCGGTACTGTGTCAAAGGCTTTTTGGCAATCCAGGAAAATGCAGTCGGCCCACCCTTCTCTTTCCTGCCTAATTTTTGTTGCTTGGTCATAAAATTCTATTAAACCTGTGAGGCACGATTTACCATCCCTGAACCCATGTTGGTGGTGCGTTACAAAGTTATTTCCCTCTAGATGCTCTACGAGCCTTTTCCTCACGATCTTCTCCATTACCTTGCATGGTATACAAGTTAAGGAAACTGGCCTGTAATTCAGTGCCTCTTGCCTGTCACCCTTTTTGTATATTGGGACCACGTTAGCTGTCTTCCAACTTTCTGGTAAGTCTCCTGTTTCCAGTGACCTGTTATACACCATAGAGAGTGGCACACTTAGTGCTTCTGCACCTTCCTTTAGTATCCATGGTGAGATTCTGTCAGGCCCAACAGCCTTTGTCACATCCAGCTCCAGCAGACACCTTTTGACCTCATCACTGGTGAGGTCAAATTCCTCCAAGGTTGCTTGGTTTGCCACCTCCTCATTTAGTGCAGGGGCTTCTCCTTGTTCTATTGTGAAGACCTCCTGGAATCTCTTGTTGAGTTCTTCACACACCTCCTTGTCATTCTCTGTGTATCTGTTCTCCGCTTTTCGCAGCTTCATCACTTGTTCCTTCACTGCTGTTTTCCTCCTGATGTGGCTGTGGAGCAGCTTTGGTTGGGTATTGGCTTTACTCGCGATGTCATTTTCAAACTGTCTCTCTGCTTCCCTCCTCACTCTGAGGTACTCATTTCTGGCCCTCTGGTATCTCTCCCTGCTCTCAGGTGTTGTTATTTCTGTAATTTCTCCATGTTCTTTTACTCAGTTGCTTCGCTACCTTGCATTCCTGGTTGAACCATGGGGTTTTCTGTTGTTTTTCGTTTTTCTCCTTTTGGACAGGGATAAAACTGTCTGCAGCTTCCTGGCACTTCTGGGTGACAAAATTCATCATGACCTGCACATTCTTGTCTCTAAGTTCTGTTTCCCATGGTATTCCTCTGAGGAAGCTCCTCTTCTCGTCATATTTTCCTCTTCGGTAATTCAGTCTTTTTCCCTCCACTCCCATCCTTGGATAGGTTATCCCTACCTCCACCAAGTACTCAAAGGTCAGTACACTGTAGTCACTCATTCCTATGGGGGCTTCAACTTTGACTTCCCTTATTTCTGACTCATTCAGGGTGAATATCAAGCCGAGTCTAGCTGGTTCGTCATTGCCTCTCACTCATGTGGGTTCCTTGACATGCTGGCTCAGAAAATTCCTTGTTGCCACTTCCAGGAGTTTAGCTCTCCATATATCTGCACTACCATGTGGGTCCCCATTCTCCCAGTCTATCTTTCCATGGTTGAAATCGCCATGATTAAGAGTCTGGAGCCATTCCTGCAGGCAACTGAAGCTGCTCTCTCTATTATATTAATGGTTGCCATGTTGTTCCTATCAAACTCCTGTCTTGGTCTTCTGTCATTTAGGGGAGGGTTGTAAATGACTGCCACTATTATCTTAGGTCCACCCATTGTTATAGTTCCTGTTATGTAATCTCTGAATCCGTCACAGCCCGGAATTTCCATCTCATCAAAACTCCAGTCCTTCCTTATCAGCAGGGCCACTCCTCCACCTCCTCTCCCCTCCCTCTCTTTCCTTACTATATAGTAGTCCTTTGGAAACACAGCATCTGTTATGACTCCTGACAATTTTGTTTCTGTTAGTCCTATTACATCAGGGTTTTCTTCTTGCACCCTTTCTGCCAGTTCACTTGCTTTATTGGTAATCCCATCAATGTTTGAGTACATTACCTTGAAGCTCACTTTCTTATATCCAATTTCACCCTCACTCCCCACAAGTGTAGGAAGTTGTTCTATGGTCATTGTTACTTGGGTAGGCTCCTCCTCCTGTGAGGTAGTTTCCAGGGGTTCAAGGGAGGTGGAGTGGGGGATGGAGGGCTTAGGTCTTCCTCAGGCCTGCTTGGGGCAGGAGGAAGTCCTGGTGGTGTGTGTGGAGGTGTTGTGTGTTTGTGTGTGTGTGTGGTGTGTGTGTTGTGTGTGTGTGTGTGTGTGTGTGTGTGTGTTGTGTGGTGTGTGTGTGTGTGTGTGTGTGTGTACGTGTTGTGGTGTGTGTGGTTGTGTGTGTGTGTGTGTGTGTGTGTGTGTTGTGTGTGTGTGTGTGTGTGTGTGTGTTGTGGTGTGTACTCACTATATGTACTCACCTATATGTGTCTGCAGGATCGAGCATTGACTCTTGGATCCCGCCTTTCGAGCATCAGTTGTTTACAGCAATGACTCCTATCCCATTTCCCTATCATACCTGGTTTTAAAATTATGAATAGTATTGGCTTCCACAACCTGTTCCTTAAGTGCATTCCATTTTCCCACTACTCTCACGCTAAAAGAAAACTTCCTAACATCTCTGTGACTCATCTGAGTTTCTAACTTCCATCCATGTCCCCTCGTTCTGTTACTATTCCGTGTGAACATTTCGTCTATGTCCACTCTGTCAATCCCTCTGAGTATTTTATACGTTCCTATCATGTCCCCCCTCTCCTTCTTCTTTCTAGTGTCGTAAGGCATAGTTCCCCCAGGCGCTCCTCATACCCCATCCCTCGTAGCTCGGGACGAGTCTCGTTGCAAACCTCTGAACCTTTTCCAGTTCATTATGTGCTTCTTAGATGGGGACTCCATGATGAGGCGGCATACTCTAAGACTGGCCTCACGTAGGCAGTGTAAAGAGCCCTAAATGCCTCCTTACTTAGGTTTCTGAATGATGTTCTAACTTTTGCCAGTGTAGAGTACGCTGCTGTCGTTATCCTATTTATATGTGCCTCAGGAGATAGATTAGGTGTTACGTCCACACCCAGGTCTCTTTCGCGCGTCGTCACAGGTAGGCTGTTCCCCTTCATTGTGTACTGTCCCTTTGGTCTCCTATCTCCTAGTCCCATTTCCATAACTTTACATTTGCTCGTGTTGAATTCCAGTAGCCATTTCTGACCATCTCTGCAACCTGTTCAGGTCCTCTTGGAGGATCCTGCAATCCTCATCTGTCACAACTCTTCTCATCAACTTTGCGTCATCCGCAAACATCGACATGTAGGACTCTACACCGTAAACATGTCGTTAACATATACAAGAAATAGAATTGGTCCCAGCACCGATCTTGTGGTACTCCACTTGTTACTGTTCGCCAGTCCGACTTCTCGCCCCTTACCGTAACTCTTTGGCTCCTTCCTGTAGGTAGTTCCTTATCCATGCTAGGACCTTTCCCCTACCCCCGCCTGCCTCTCGAGTTTGAATAGCAGTCTCATGTGCGGTACTGTATCAAAGGCTTTTTGGCAGTCCAGAAATATGCAGTCTGCCCAACCATCTCTGTCCTGTCTTATCCTCGTTATTTTATCATAGAATTCCAGAAGGTTTGTTAGGCACGATTTCCCTGTCCAGAACCCATGTTGATGCTTGTTCACAAACCTAATGTTCTCAGGTGTGCAACCAGTCGTAGCCTAATTATTCTTTCCAGTATTTTACAGGGGATGCTGTCAGTGATACAGGTCTATAGTTAAGTGCCTCCTCCCTATCGCCTTTCTTGAAGATCGGCACGACATTTGCCTTCTTCCAGCAACTGGGCAATTCCCGACATAAGTGACTCATTAAGATCATTGCCAGAGGCACGCTGAGGCCTGCGCTGATTCTTTTAGTATCNTTATTTATTACATTAGAAAAGTTATAAAATCTAATGTTGAGATTGAAAGACATACATTTACTCTATTGCCTTACAGTTCATGCATTATTTTAACAGGTACAAATGATGTCTTTGTTGGGAGGTGCAAACTGTACTGACAGTGAGACGAATGATGAAGAAGATAGGGCCCTTTGCTTTGTGGTGCAAGCCTTACCTCGTTGAGCACAAGAAGAAAAGTGTCTTCAAAACCTTGAATATTTGCAATGTAATATTAAGTAAGTAAATTTGATAATTTTGTATTATATATGTATGTGTATATACTGTATATGGATATATGTGTATATGTTTGCATATCAAGTATTGCTGATATGTTGAAGCATGTACTGAACAAGATTGGTGGAAACAGATACAAGGGTTAGATTGCCAATTTACTGTAGTCTAGTCTAATTCAATCATTTTTAGTAATCTTTGAGAACATTTATGCTATGTATAAGGTAAATAAAGTAACTTTGATTTGACTAAATGTGTAGACATATCTTGAATTTCTCTACAATAATAACGTAAGAAGAAAGCCTAGATTAGTGGTGGATACTAGCTCCAACAATAACATGGTATATTAGAAGATATAAAAATAGTGTTTTTGTGATATAAAATAGTGATCAGAGAACACAAATTAACAGATATATAAGAAAAAATAATTTCTCATTTTTTTTGGTATGCACCTGTGGGTGACAAATGCTAATTAGCCCTGAGCAACACCAGGGTTAATCAAAAATAAATTTAAGTTGGCCCGGTTGGTCCGAGCTCAGTTGGTCTGGCATTTCATTTAGAAAACAATATAGTTTTTCTTGAAGATGTCCATGGTTGTTCCGGCAATATTTCTTATACTCGCTGGGGAGGATGTTGAACAACTCTGGACATCTGATGTTTATAGAATAAAATCTGCAATTTTGATCACTAAAGTGATGATTGTCATAGATACTTGATAAGAGGTTTAGTTTGGATCTAAACGAGGTTGCCTGTATAATGTTTGATGATTTATTTTTACTGCACCTTAGTATCTGGAAATTATCACGGTTAAACATCATGTTATTTTCTTCTGCCCAGTTAAAAACTTTATAACATTTGCTTGCAGTTTTTCAATTTCTTCAGCAGTGGTTATTTTCATGGTTTGTCATAGTGGTCAAGTAACTGTGAGAGTCATGATCTTCCCGCTCTAAAATCTATCACGTACTATCAGCTATTGGGTTTGCCAAACTTATCTGGGTAGGTTAGGTTTGGTCATATTTCTACATTAGTTTTAACACAAATTCTTCCTTTGCAAAGTCACTTTATCATTATTAATCCATTTTTCTGGGAGGGCTTTCCTTGAGGACACACTGGGCTGCTCTCCTGGAACTTTTAAAACTTTTTGACCTTCTATGTATTAAAAGCAATTCTAAAGTTAGAAAGTGTAGCATAGGCCCCTTGCACAATGTACTTAATATGATCCTCAAGTTATAGTTTTCTATCTAAAACAACCCCTAGATTTCTCTTGATCAGAATTCTTTATAGATCTCTGTGGCTCGATCATAGAAACTGAGTAAATACGTTACACTGGACCTTCCAGATCGAAGACCAAACTGACAGTCTGAAATATCATTTGTCTCCAAGTGTTCTACCCATTTAGTTTTAATTTTTTTTCCAATACTTTCACGATTACACTTGTCAATGATTCAGGTCTATAATTGAAGGAACTGCCTAACCCTGCCCACCACTTTTGTAGATTATTATCAGATTATTGTAGATTTTATTTACCTAGTCGTTCAGTTTTTGCAGTCATGACTTCATTAAATATTTTGCTTTGTATATTGCACATGATCAACATGTTCTGCCTGTGCTTAATTGCACAAAACCAAGAGTAATGACATAGAATTCAGTTGGCTTGAGATATTGAAGATGACTATCAATAGTTTTATGTGTTATAGGTTTGTTTTAAATTGATGGGTGTGATATGTATAGACCTGAATATCATTCAAGGGGAAATGTATTAAAAATTGTATTACTAATAGAAACATTTGATACTGTATAATATTATTAGCATAACTGAAGGTCCATGTTTAGAATGATCTCGATTTAATTTGAATAGTGCTGGGGACATTTATTAATCCCTGTACCTGGGACTTAATCTTCAACCTTCGTTATTTTTTTATTACATTCAAGTTACGTAGGTATAAATTTGTTGTCAGTTTTGTTAATTTAATCCTTCATTCTTTAATTACAGGCAATGTGTTGATTTCGTCAGGGTGTTTAGTCGACTTGGACACCAGAGAGAAACAAGAAAACATTAAGCAAAAAATGTGTAAGTACATAATAAAGCTTAATTCTTTCATTACCTGGTTCTGGGAGTTGATCTAGCCCCCAAATGGGCCTGAGGCCAGGCATCTCTATTGATAAGTTGATCTAGAAGATTGTGGCTGTGGTTGTGACTGTATGATACCTGGTTGATGGGGGTTCTGGGAGTTCTTCTACTCCCAAGCCCGGCCCGAGGCCAGGCTTGACTTGTGAGAGTTTGGTCCACTGGGCTGTTGCTTGGAGCTGCCTGCAGGCCCACATATGCACCACAGCCCGGTTGGTCCGGCACTCCTTGGAGGAAACAATCTAGTTTCCTCTTGAAGATGTCCACGGTTGTTCTGGCAATATTTCTTATGCTGGCTGGGAGGGTGTTGAACAACCGTGGCCCTCTGATGTTTATACAGTGTTTTCTGATTGTGCCTATGGCACCCCTGCTCTTCACTAGTTCTATTCTGCATTTCTTCCATATCGTTCACTCCAGTACGTTGTTATTTTACTGTGTCGATTTGGTACTTCGCCCTCCAGTATCTTCCATGTGTAAATTATTTGATATCTCTCTCGTCTTCTTTTCAGTGAGTACATTTGGAGGGCTTTGAGACGATCCCAGATTCCACTGTGTCGATTTGGTACTTGGCCCTCCAGTATCTTCCATGCGTAAATTATTTGATATCTCTCTCGTCTTCCTTTCAGTGAGTACATTTGGAGGGCTTTGAGACGATCCCAATAATTTAGGTGCTTTATCGTGTCTATGTGTGCCATATATGTTCTCTGTATTCCTCTATTTCAGCAATCTCAGCAGTAATTTTCATGATGATCTTTGTGTCATCTGCAAAGGATGATACGAAGCTGTGCCTTGTATTTGAGTCTATATCTGATATGAGAATTAGGAAAAGCAGTGGTGCAAGGACTGTACCTTGAGGAACTAAGCTTTTAACTGCGCTTGGACTCGATTTTATATGGTTGACTGATACTCTTTGTGTTCTGTAGTCAGTACAGAAAACTGAGTAGCCAGCGTCCTACTTTGCCAGTTATTCCCATTTACCTAATTTTGTGTGCTATCATTCCATGGACACATTTATCGAATGCCTTTGTGAAAGCCGTGTATACCCCATCTGCATTCTGTTTTTCTTCTAATGCCTCAGTGATTTTGTCGTAATGGTCAAGTAGCTGTGAGAGGCATTATCTTTCTGCTCTAAATCCATGTTGGCCTGGATTGTGGAGGTCATTTGTCTCCATGAAACTAGTGACCTGACTCCTGATCACTCTCAAATACTTTTATTATGTGGGACGTTAGTGCAACGGGTCTATAATTCTTTGCCAATGCTTTGCTACCTCCCTTGTGTAGAGGAGCTATGTCTGCTGGTTTAAGAGCCTCTGGTATCTCCCCCGTGTCCAAGCTCTTCCTCCATACTATATTGAGAGCCTGTGCTACTGGCACTTTGCATTTCTTTATAAATATTGAACTCCATGAGTCTGGACCCGGGGCTGAATGCATGGGCATATTGTCAATTTCTCTTTCAAAATCTGTCACACTCTTGTTGCTATCAGTTATATTTACAGAGGTTTGGATATCACCCATAAAGAAGTTGTCCGGATCCTCCACTTTCATGCTTTGTATCAGAGTGCTAAACATGTCCTCATACTGCTTTTTCAGGATTTCACTAATTTCTTTGTCATGCTCAGTATATGAACCTTCACTAGTACGAATAGGTCCAATACTGGCAGTGGTTTTTGCTTTTGATTTAGCATTTGTGAAGAAATATTTTGTTATTTCTTTATTTCTTGAATTGCTTTCTGTTCTAGTTGCCTTTCTTTAATCTGATGTGAATGCTTCAGCCTCTGTTCAATTTCTTCAATCTCCCTGTTTAAATTATTCCTTCTTTGTATGGAAAGTCGTGTTTGCTTCAGCATTTCCATAACTTTTTTTTTTTTGTAGTGTCGTCTGCGTTCTCTTTCGACGTTGGATCTCTTTCTGGCTTTCCTCAAAGGAACATGTTTCAGACAGACTTCATAGGCATCCTCATCTTCACCCTACCCGCCGCATCCTCATCTTCACCATCCACTGCATCATGCTCATCTTCACCATCCCGAAGCATCATCATCTTCTCCATTCCCACATTATCCTCATCTTCAACATCCCTGCAGCATCCTCATCTTCACCGTACCTGCTGCATTCTCATATTCACTATCCCCTGCAGCATCCTCGTCTTCACCATCCTCGCAGCTTCCTCATCTTCACTATCCCCGCAGCGTTCTCATCTTTACCATCTCTGCAGCATCCTCGTCTTCACCATCACCTGCAGCATCCTAATCTTCACCATCCCCGCAGCATCGTAATCTTCACCATCCTCACAGCATCATTTTCACCATCCCTGCAGCATGATAATAAGCACCATCCCCACATCATCCATAACTTCACCATCCCAGCAGAAGCCTCATCTTCACCATCCCTGGAGCAACCTCATCTTCACCATCGCTGCAACATCCTCATCTTCACCATCACCTGTAGCATCCTCATCTTCACCATCCCTATAGCACCCTCATCTTCACCATCATCTGCAGCATCATTATCTTCACCATCATCGAAGCATCGTCATCTTCTCCATCATCTGCAGCATCCTCATCATCATCACCTGTAGCATCGTCATCTTCATCACTCCCCGCAGCATCGTCATCTTCCCCATCCCTCCACAACCTCATCATCGTCATCATCCCCTGCAGTATCTTCATCTTCACTATCCTAACAGACATCTACATCTTCACCCTACCCGCCATATCCTCATCTTCACCATCTACTGCATCATCCTTATTTTCACCATCCCTGAAGCATCACCATCTTATCCATTCCCACAGTATCCTCAGCTTCACTATCCCTGCAGCATCCTCATCCTTATCCCAGCAGCATCCTCATATTCATTATCCCCTGCAGTATTCTTATCTTCACCTTCCCCGCAGCATTCTTACCTTCACCATCTCACGGCAGTCATATCTCCACCATCGCCGCAGCATCCTCATCTTCACCATACCTGCAGCATCATCATCTTCACAATCCTCTCAGCATCCTTATCTTCACCATCCCCACTGCACCCTCATCTTCACCATCTCTGCAGCATCCTCATCTTCATCACCTGTAGCATCCTCATCTTCACCATCCACTCAGCATCCTCCTCTTGACAATCCCTTTAGCAACCTCAAGTTCTCTATCCCAGTAGCATCCTCATCTTTACCATCACCTGCACCATCGTTATCTTCACTGTCCCTGTAGCATCTGCATCTTCACAATCCTTGCAGTATCCTCATTTTCACTATTCCCGCATCATCGTCATCTTCACCAACTCCGCAGCATCATTATCTTCATCACCTGTAGCATTCTCATCTTTACCATCCCCTCAGCATCCTCATCTTCACTATCACCTATATCATCCTTATCTTCACCACCCCGCAGCATCCTCATCTTCACCCTCCCAGCAGCATCTTCATCTTCACCATCACCTGTAGCATCCTCATCTTCACCATCCCTGTAGTATCCTCTTCTTCACCATTACCTGATACATCCTTATCTTCACTGTCCCCGAAGAATCCTCATCTTCTCTATCATCTGCAGCATCCTCATTCACCATCCCCCGCAACACTGTCATCTACACCATACTCTGCAGCATCTTCATCTTCACGATCCTAACAGCATCCTCATCTTCACCCTACCCCCCGCAACCTTATCTTCACCATCCACTGCATTATGCTCAACTTCACCATCCCCGAAGCATCATCATCTTCTCTATTCCCACTTTATCCTCATCTTCACCATACCCGCTGCATAATCATATTCGCTATCTCCGCAGCATTATTTTCACCATCCCCACAGCATCATAATATTCACCATCCCTACATCATCCTCATCTTCACCATTTCCACAGAAGCCTCATCTTCACCATCCCAGCAGCAACATCATTTTCACCATCGCTTCAGTATCCTCATCTTCACCATCACCTGTAGCATCCTCATCTTCACCATCCCTGTAGCATCCTCATCTTCACCATCACCTGTTGCATCCTAATCTTCACAATCATCGAAGCATCATCACCTCCATCATCTGCAACATCTTCATCTTCACCATCACCTGTAGCATCGTCACATTCACCATTCCCTACAGCATACTCATCTTATCCATCCTTGCAGCATCCTCATCTTCACCATCCTTGCAGCATTCTCATCTTCACTATTCCTGCAGAATCCTTATCGTCACCATACCTGCAGCAACCTCATCTTCATCACAGCAGCGTCCTCATCTTCATCATCTGTAGCATCCTCATCTTTACCATCCCCTCAGCATCCTCATCTTCACCATCACCTGCAGCATCCTTATCTTCACCATCCCCGTAGCAACCCCATCTTCACCCTTCCCCACAGCATCCTCATTGTCACCATCCCCACACCATCCTCATCTTCATCACCTCAAACATCATCATCTTCACCATACTCACAGCATCCTCATCTTCACCATCCCTGCAGCATCCTCATCTTCACTATCCCCATAGCATCCTCATCTTTACCATCACCTGCAGCATCGTCATCTTCATCATCCCCTGTAGTATCCTCATCTTCATCATCCCCGCATAATCCTAATCTTCACTATCCCATGCACCATCCTTATCTTCACTATCACAGTAACATCCTCATCTTCACCATCCCCGCAGCATCCGCATCTTAACCATCCCCGCAGCAATTCGATCTTCACCTTCTGTGACACATCATCATCTTCACCATTCTCGCAGCATCCTGCATCTTCACCATCCTTGCAGTATCTTTATCTTCACTCTTCCCTCAGCATCCTTATCTTCACCATACCAGCAGCATCCTCATCTTCACCATCCCCACAGCATCATTATCTTCATCACCTGTAGCATTCTCATCTTTACCATCCCCTCAGCATCCTCATCTTCATAATCTGTAAAATCCTTATCTACACCATCCCCGAAACATCCTCTTCTTCACCATCCAAGCAGCATTTTCATCTTCACCATCACTTGTAGGATCCTCATCTTCACCATCCACTGCATCATGCTCAACTTCACCATCCCAGAAGCATCATCATCTTCACCATCACTTGTAGGATCCTCATCTTCACCATCCCCTGCATCATGCTTAACTTCACCATCCCAGAAGCATCATCATCTTCTCCATTCCCACATTATCCTCATCTTTACCATCCCTGCAGCATCCTCATCTTCATACCCACTGCATCCTCATTCACTATCCCCTGCAGCATCCTCATCTTTTTACCATCCTCGCAGCTTCCTCATATTCACTATCCCCTGCAGCATCCTTATCTTCACCATCCTCGCAGAAGCCTCATCTTCAATATCCCCGCAGCAATCTCATCTTCACCATCGCCGCAGAATCCTCATCTTTATCATCCCCGCAGCATGCTCATATTCACTATCCCTTGCAGCATTCTTATCTTCACCTTCCCCGCAGCATCCTTACCTTCACCATCATCCCACAGCAGTTATATCTCCACCATCGCCGCAGCATCCTCATCTTCACCATACCTGCTGCATCATCATCTTCACCATCCACTACATCATCCTCATCTTCACCATTCCCGAAGCATCATCATCTTCTCCATTCCCACAGAATCCTCAGCTTCACCATCCTTGCCGCATCCTCATCTTTATCATCCCCACAGCATCCTCATATTCACAATCCCTTGCAGCATTCTTATCTTAACTTTCCCCGCATCATCCTCACCTTCACCATCCCACAGCATTTTTATCTCCACCATCCTCGCAGCATCCTCATCTTCACTATCCCCTGCAGCATCCTTTTCTTCACCATCCCTGTAGCATCCTCATCTTCACAATCTTCGAAACATCATCATCTTCACCATCCTCGCAGCATCCTTATCTTCACCATCCCCACAACATCCTCATCTTCCTCATCCCCACAGCATCCTCATCTTCTCAATCCCCGCAGCATCTTCATCTTCATCCCCGCAGCATCCTCATCTTCAGCATCCACTGCATCATCCTTATCTTCACCATCCCCGAAGCATCATCATCTTCTCCATTTCTACAGAATCCTCAGCTTCACCATGCTTGCAGCATCCTCATCTTTATCATCCCCGCAGCATCCTCATTTTCACTATCCCTGCAGCATCTTCGTTTTGCCCATCCCCGCAGGATCCACATCTTCACCATCCCTGCAGCATCCTTATCTTCACCATCCCCACAGCATCGTCTCCACCATCTCTGCAGCATCCTCATCTTAACCATCCCCTGCAGCATCCTCATCTTCACCATCCCTGCAGTAACCTTATCGTCACTATTCTCCACAGCATCGCCATCTTCACCATCCCCACAGCATCCTCATCTTCACAATTTCCTGCAGCATCCTTATCTTCATCCCCACAGCAACCTCATCTTCACTATCCCCCCACAGCATCTGCATCTTCACCATCCCAGCATCATCCTCATATGCACCATCTTTGCAGCATCCTCATCTTCACCATCCCCACAGCATCCTTATCTTCACCATCCCCACAGCAACCTCATCTTCACTATTTCCAACAGCATCCTCATCTTCACCATCCCCAGCAGCATTCTCATCTTCACCATCCCAGCATCATCCTCATATTCACCATCATCGCAGCATCATCATCTTCACAATCCCCATAGCATCCTCACCTTCACCATCGCCTGCAGAATGGTCATCTTCACCATCTCCGCAGCATTGTCATCTTCACCATCCTTCACAACATCCTCATCTTCACCATCCCATGTAGCATCCTCGTCTTCACCATCGCAACAGCATCCTCATCTTCACCATCCTAGCAGCATCGTTATCTACACCATACCCGCAGAATCCTCATCTTCGCCATCCCAGTAGCAACCTCATCTTCACAGTCCTTGCATGAACCTAATCTTCACCATCCCCGCAGCATCCTCGTCTTCACTATCACCATTAGCATCCTCATCTTCACCATTTCTGCAGAATCCTCATCTTTATCACCCTGCAGCATTCCCATCTTCACCATCCTTGCAGCATCCTCATCTTCACCATCCCCTGCAGCAACCTTATCCTCACCATTACTGCAGCATCCTCATCGTTACTAACCCCGCTGCATCCTCATCTTTACCATCTTCGTAGCATCCTCATCACCATCTCCGTAGCATCCTCATCTTCACCGTCCCCACAGCATCACTCATCTTCACCATCTCATCATTACCATATCCCCACCAACATCCTCATCTTCACTATCCCTGCAGCATCTACATCTTCACTATCTCCGAAGCATCCTCATCTTCAATATCCCTCACCAACATCCTTATTTCACCATTCCCGCAGCATCCTAATCTTCACCATCCCCGCAGCATCCTCATCTTCACCATCCCCAGCAGCATGCTCATCTTCAACATCCCCACAGCATTCTCATCTTCACCATCCCTGCAGCTTCCTATCTTCACCATCCCTGCAGCATCCTCATCTTGCCCATCCCTGCAGCTTCCTCATCTTGCCCATCTCTGCAGCATCCTCATGTTCACCTCCCCACAGCATCCTCATCTTCACCATCCCAAAGAATCTTCATTTTCACCATCATCCTCTTCACCATCCATGAAGATCCTCACCTTCACTATCCCGCAGCATTCTCATCGTCACATCCCCTGCAGCATCCTCATCTTCACTATCCTCGTAGCTCCCTAATCT
>WNGS01001447.1:38574-97225 GCA_020271785.1 Procambarus virginalis
CCATGCTATATCTGTTAGGAATTTTCTTATCCTCTCATAGTTTCCCTTTCGGTATGCTAACCTTTTGGTTTCAGTATCCCTCCTCGAGTTCAATAACCCTTCTTCAATCAAGTACTCAAACACCAGTACACTGTGGTCGCTCATTCCTACTGGGTCCTCAAAACCGATTTTTCTTATGTCGGAGACGTTCAGAGTGAAGACTAGGTCGAGTCTCGCTGGTTCGTCATTGCCTCTCATCCTTGTGGGTTCTCTGACATGCTATGTTTGTTGAGATGATTTCGGGGCTTTAGTGTCCCCGCGGCCAGGTCCTCGACCAGGCCTCCACCCCCAGGAAGCAGCCCGTGACAGCTGACTAACACCCAGGTACCTATTTTACTGCTAGGTAACAGGGGCATAGGGTGAAAGAAACTCTGCCCAATGTTTCTCGCCGGCGCCTGGGATCGAACCCAAGACCACAGGATCACAAATCCAGCGTGCTGTCCGCTCGGCCGACCGGCTCCCTTAAGAGTTGCTGGGTCAAGAAGTTTCTTGTCACCACCTCCAATAGTTTGGCTCTCCACGTATCCACGCCTCCATGCGGTTCCTTGTTCTCCCAGTCAATCCTTCCGTGATTGAAGTCGCCCATGATGAGCAGGTGGGATCTATTTCTACAGGCAGCAGAGGCTGCCCTCTCAATTATAGTGTTAACTGTCATGTTTTTGTTTTCATACTCTTGACTGGGTTTTCTGTCATTTGGTGGAGGGTTGTATATTACTGCTACTACTATTCTTGGTCCTCCCATTGTTATGGTGCCTGCTATGTAGTCTCTGAACTCCTCACAGCCCGGGATGGCCATCTCCTTAAAACTCCATTCCTTTCTCATGAGTAGGGCCACTCCGCCTCCTCCCCTACCTTCCCTCTCTTTCCTTATTACTGTGTGTGTGTGTGTGTGTGTGTGTGTGTGTGTGTGTGTGTGTGTGTGTGTGTGTGTGTGTGTGTGTGTGTGTGTGTGTGTGTGTGTGTGTGTGTGTGTGTGTGTGTGCGTGTGTGTGTGAACTCACCTAGTTGTACTCACCTAGTTGTGTTTGTGGGGGTTGAGCTCTGGCTCTTTGGTCCTGCCTCTCAACTGTCAATCAACAGGTGTACAGATTCCTGAGCCTATTGGGCTCTATCATATCTACACTTGAAACTGTGTATGGAGTCAGCCTCCACCACATCACTTCCTAATGCATTCCATTTGTCAACCACTCTGACACTAAAAAAGTTCTTTCTAATATCTTTGTGGCTCATTTGGGCACTCAGTTTTAACCTGTGTCCCCTTGTGCATGTGCCCCTTGTGTTAAATAGCCTGTCTTTATCTACCTTATCAATTCCCTTCAGAATCTTGAATGTGGTGATCATGTCCCCCCTAACTCTTCTGTCTTCCAGCGAAGTGAGGTTTAATTCCCGTAGTATCTCCTCGTAGCTCATACCTCTCAGCTCGGGTGCTAGTCTGGTGGCAAACCTTTGAACCTTTTCCAGTTTAGTCTTATCCTTGACTAGATATGGACTCCATGCTGGGGCTGCATACTCCAGGATTGGCCTGACATATATGGTATACAAAGTTCTGAATGATTCTTTACACAAGTTTCTGAATGCCGTTCGTATGTTGGCCAGCCTGGCATATGCCGCTGATGTTATCCTTTTGATATGTGCTGCAGGAGAGAGGTCTGGCGTAATATCAACCCCCAAGTCTTTTTCTTTCTCTGACTCCTGAAGAATTTCCTCTCCCAGATGATACCTTGTATCTGGCCTCCTGCTCCCTACACCTACCTTCATTACATTACATTTGGTTGGGTTAAACTCTAACAACCATTTGTTCAACCATTCCTTCAGCTT
Organism: Procambarus virginalis; assembly: GCA_020271785.1. Taxonomy (NCBI): domain Eukaryota; kingdom Metazoa; phylum Arthropoda; class Malacostraca; order Decapoda; family Cambaridae; genus Procambarus; species Procambarus virginalis. The sequence continues at coordinate 40,432 of WNGS01001447.1, forward strand.
GTCTAGGTCTTCTTGAAGCCTCAATCATTCTTCTTCTGTTTTAATCCTTCTCATAAGTTTGGCATCGTCCGCAAACATTGAGAGAAATGAATCGATACCCTCCGGGTATCGATTCATTTTTTCATTTTATCAGACCATTTACATATATCAGAAACAAGATAGGACCGAGTACAGAGCCCTGTGGGACTCCTCTGGTGAATTCACGCCAATCGGAGGTCTCACCCCTCACCGTAACTCTCTGCTTCCTATTGCTTAGATACTCCCTTATCCACTGGGCACCTTACCAGCTACACCTGCCTGTATCTCCAGCTTATGTACCAACCTCTTATGCGGCACTGTCAAAGGCTTTCCGACAATCCAAGAAAATGCAGTCCGCCCAGCCCTCTCTTTCTGGCTTAATCTTTGTCACCTGATCGTTGAATTCTATCAAGCCTGTAAGGCAAGATTTACCCTCCCTGAACCCATGTTGGCGATTTGTCACGAAGTCCCTTCTCTCCAGATGTATTACCAGCTTTTCTCACGATCTTCTCCATTACCTTGCATGGTATACAAGTCAAGGACACTGGCCTGTAGTTCAGTTCATCTTGCCTGTCGCCCTTTTTGTATATTGGGACCACATTTGCCGTCTTCCATATTTCTGGTAGGTCTCCTGTCTCCAGTGACTTACTATATGCTATGGAGAGTGGCAAGCAAAGTGCCTCTGCACACTCTTTCAGTATCCACGGTGAGATCCCGTCTGGACCAACAGCCTTTCTAACATCCAGATCCAGCAGGTGTCTCTTGACCTCCTCCCTCGTTATTTCGAACTCTTCCAAGGCCGCCTGGTTTACCTCCCTTTCTCCTAGCACAGTGACCTCACCTTGATCTATTGTGAAGATCTCCTGGAACCTCTTGTTGAGTTTTTCACACACCTCTTTGTCATTCTCTGTATACCTGTCCTCGCCTGTTCTAAGTTTCAATACCTGTTCTTTCAATGTTGTTTTCCTTCTGATGTGACTGTGGAGTAGCTTTGATTCGGTCTTGGCTTTGTTTGCTATATCATTTTCAAAACTTTTCTCTGCTTCTCTTCTTACCCTGACGAACTCATTTCTGGTTCTCTGGTATCTCTCTCTGCTTTCTGGTGTTCTGTTATTCCGGAAGTTCCTCCACGCCGTTTTGTTCAGTTTCTTCGCTTCCATACATGCCCTATTATACCATGGATTCTTCTGTTGGTTCTCGGATTTTTCCCTTTAGGCCAGGATGAACCTGTTTACTGCCTCCTGACACTTTAGGGTAACATAGTCCATCATACCCTGTACAGACTTATCTCTGAGGTCTGTGTCCCAAGGTATTTCACTTAGGAAACTTCTCATCTGTACACAATTCCCCTTTCGGTATGCCAGCCTTTTGATTCCTAGTTCTTTTTTGGGGGAGATTATTCCTAGCTCTACCAGGTACTCAAAGTTCAATACACTATGGTCACTCATTCCCAAGGGCGCTTAACACACCATGTGTGTGTGTGTGTGTACTCACCCACCTAGTTGTACTCACCTAGTTGTGCTTGCGGGGGTTGAGCTCTGGCTCTTTGGTCCCGCCTCTCAACCGTCAATCAACAGGTGTACAGTTTCCTGAGCCTATTGGGCTCTATCATATCTACACTTGAAACTGTGTATGGAGTCAGCCTCCACCACATCGCTTCCTAATGCATTCCATTTGTCAACCACTCTGACACTAAAAAAGTTCTTTCTAATATCTCTGTGGCTCATTTGGGCACTCAGTTTCCACCTGTGTCCCCTAGTGCGTGTGCCCCTTGTGTTAAACAGCCTGTCTTTATTAACCCTGTCGATTCCCCTGAGAATCTTGAATGTGGTGATCATGTCCCCCCTAACTCTTCTGTCTTCCAACGAAGTGAGGTTTAATTCCTGCAGTCGCTCCTCGTAGCTCATACCTCTCAGCTCGGGTACTAGTCTGGTGGCAAACCTTTGAACCTTTTCCAGTTTAGTCTTATGCTTGACTAGATAGGGACTCCATGCTGGAGCCGCATACTCCAGGATTGGTCTGACATATGTGGTATATAATGTTCTGAAAGATTCCTTACACAAGTTTCTAAAGGCCGTTCTTATGTTAGCCAACCTGGCATATGCTGCTGATGTTATCCTCTTGATATGAGCTTCAGGGGACAGGTCTGGCGTGATATCAACCCCCAGGTCTTTCTCTCTCTCTGACTCTTGAAGTATTTCATCTCCCAAATGATACCTTGTATCTGGTCTCCTGCTTCCTACCCCTATCTTCATTACATTACATTTGCTTGGGTTAAACTCTAACAGCCATTTGTTCGACCATTCCTGCAGCTTGTCCAGGTCTTCTTGAAGTCTCAAGCTGTCCTCCTCTGTCTTAATCCTTCTCATAATTTTGGCGTCGTCAGCAAACATTGAGAGGAATGAGTCTATACCCTCTGGGAGATCATTTACGTATATCAGAAACAGGATAGGTCCAAGTACAGAGCCCTGTGGGACTCCACTGGTGACTTCACGCCAGTCTGAGGTCTCACCCCTCACTGTAACTCTCTGCTTCCTATTGCTTAGGTACTCCCTTATCCACTGGAGCGCCCTACCTGTTACTCCTGCCTGTTTCTCCTGTGTGTGTGTGTGTGTGTGTGTGTGTGTGTGTGTGTGTGTGTGTGTGTGTGTGTGTGTGTGTGTGTGTGTGTGTGTGTGTGTGTGTGTGTGTGTGTGTGTGTGTGTGTGTGTGTGTGTGTGTGTGTGTGTGTGTGTGTGTGTGTGTGTGTGTGTGTGTGTGTGTGTGTGAGCCTGGAGGGGAGGAGTGAGGGAGGGAACTATCTGGGGGAAAGCGTCAAGCCATTACGACTGCATAGCACTGGGAAGGGATCAGGATAAGGATGTGGGATGGGACGGGGAAAGGAATAGTGCCTAACCACTTGGACGGTCAGGGATTGAGCACCAACCTGCATGAATCGAGACCTTGGTTCTACCATCCACCCCAAGGGGTTGGGCGTGGGAGAGGGGGGGAGGGATTGAGTGTGTGTGTGTGTGTGTGTGAGAGTCTACGATAGGCCCTGGCCATCTTCTCCTTATAGGATAGGGAGAAGATGACCAGCATACCTCCCAGCAGAAAATAGTTTGGTCATCTTCATGACAGCTGCAAGAATGGAACCCAATGGAACTAAATGAATTAAATCCATTCACTAGCTCATTTTCTGTTAAAATACTAAATTGGGCACCTGGCCGTGTCTGGGTACCAATCTCTTTCTCTCCCCACTCCTTCCCTACTTCCCCCCACCCTCTACCTGCTCCACCTTTATACCTCCCTCCTTCCCTCTCCCCACTCAAGGAAATGAAATAATACGAAGTGGGGATGTGGAACTGCTAAAAAAAATTTTTAAAAATCTGATTTCGCACTTAATAAGAAAAAAAATAAGGAGCCGAAATTTCTTCCAGGGGCCACTGTGGTCACACAGACTTGACCTGTGACATTTCTATACCCCCTTCCCCCCCACTGTATCATACTGAAAAGTTGTACGAGACTAGCCATATGGGTCTGGCCTCTAGGGTGGATAGGCAGATACACATTATATTTTACAGATATATCAGAGAAAATACTTACAAATAACATCTAGACAACGAGATTTAGAATATACATTGATGATGTAGTGCACCATCCCCGCAGCATCCTCATATTCACCATCCCCGCAGCATCCTCATATTCACCATCTTCGCAGCATCCTCATCTTCAACATCCCCACAGCATCCTCATTTTCACCATCCCCACACCAACCTCATCTTCATCACCACATACATCATCATCTTCACCATCCTCACAGCATCCTCATCATCACCATCCCTGCAGCATCCTCAACTTCACTATCCCCGTAGAATTGTCATCTTCACCATCCCCGCAGCATCGTCATCTTCACCATCCCCTGTAGCATCCTCATCCTCACTATCCCCACAGCATCATCATCTTCACCATCCCCGCAGCATCGTCATCTTCACCATCCCCGCAGAATCCTCATGTTCACCATCCCCTGTAGCATCCGCATCTTCACCATCCCCGCAGCATCCTCATCTTCACCATCCCTGCAAAATCCTAATCTTCACTATCCCCTGCAGCATCCTCATCTTCACTATCACTGTAGCATCCTCATCTTCACCATCCCTGCAGCATCCTCATCTTAACCATCCCCGCAACAATTTGATCTTCACTTTCTGTGACACATCATCATCTTCACCATTCTCGCAGCATCCTCATGTTCACTATCCCCCCAGCATCCTCATCTTCACCATCTTTGCAGTATCCTCATCTTCACTATTCCTGCAGCATCCTTATCTTCACCATACCCGCAGCATCCTCACCCAGCAAACACAAAACGTATAGAAAACGTTCATCTAACTCTTCCCATAGGTGTAGGAATAACTTGCATTGAGAATGGTGCAGGAGGGCATTTGAGAAACTTTTAATCCAAAAATCCAAACACATAGGTTTTATAATAAATTGTTTTTCTACAACTATTTTGTTCCTAATGTATTTCAAATAGCTTTTACATGTTTAAATATAAAATTTATGGTGTTTTTTGTAAAATTCAATAATAAATTGTGAATGATATTTAATGGCTGAATGAAACCTTCAAAATACATTTAGTTATTCTATGATCAGAAAAAAGTAGTTTTCTAAATTTTCTAAATATCACTCTTTTTTAACACAATTTGACTACTTAAGCATTCCACTAAACACTAATATCATGTTTAAATATAAAATTTATGTATTATTCCCTAAAATAATTTATATAAATTGTAAATGTTGCTCAATAGTGGTGTGAAAGATTCTGTCTTATATATTGGCGTGTTGTTATTAACTGTCTCAAGTGCACAGTTTATCAAACAAGAAGATTAACATTCGTCAACCCTTAAAATCTTATGTTATCTTGCGGGTGCAAAATGGGGGAATCTTTAAGAACAGTATCTATATGACAAATGGTATTTTCCCAAACTCAAACAATGTAGGGTTTATTATTCTACACATATTTCTAATGACTCTTAGATGTTTACATTCTCTGAAGTATAGTTGTCAAGGCTGTGTCCATCACTCTCACCACAGATTCTTACACTCCTCTGCATGTTCAACTATAATTGTTTCCATTCTGAATCTCCATGGACATTTGTATCCAAAATGAAACCAATGTGGTTTCCTTCAGCGCCTTCAGCAGCCAGCACATTTTCTCATTCATTTCCACAGATTCCAACATGGTAGGGGGATTCACAGAAATTTGGCTATTCATATTGTTATCTATTATGAAAGCATTTCCATATTATATGACAAATACATGAGTTTATGATAAATTCGTTTTCTGTGATATAACAGTGGTATGCTGTTTTTTCTTTAAACCCCATACTGAACTAAATGACGAGAGTATATATTGTTTATTAAGAAGTGCCACCACTGACCGCCAATTAAGTGCTCACATCAATTATAACTCTATAAGAAATAACACACATGCCATGCTCAACTGTCGATCAACATTGACGCTGCACACACTCAGGCGCCATGACTCAAAATTGCCACTCATCAGTTATATGGAGGAGAAAACTTTGACAAACGTCACCTATCATAAATAAGAAGCACCACCATTGACTGCCAAGTGCTCATATCAAGTCTAACTCTAAGGAACAACATGCAATCATTGTAAATAACCACGTCAACACGGACTCTGGACCCGATACGTTTCCCAACATCATCACTCGTGCTGTCATCAAGATGAAAATGTTAGGACCTCTCCTATTGCTTATATATACACAGCAATGTCCAGTTACCCTGCTGTTTACCGGCCAAGAGCCCTGTTTCTGTGATAGGTAAGTCCGCTACGGGCTTACCGTAGCTACTTGGAACTTGTTTTTCCGAGTAGCTGAATTTTAAACAACAACAACAGCTGCTACCCTATTTTATATGAAAGATTACACAGTGTAGATCAAAAGCTAGTGATAAGCTCATCTAATATTCCCATCTCACAGGGAGGTTAGTCAAACATTGAATCAGGGTAGAAAACCCAAGCCTCAATACAAAAACAATCAAGTTTGATTAAAAATCTGGAGAGAACATTAAGTGCAAGGCTGATCTATTAGCCTCCACTAGCACACTCTGGTAGAACGCAAGAATATCTTCCAATTTTCCTGAGTGTATGAAGTGATTACAGAGCTCAAAGCTACCTCAAACCACTTGTTGGAGAGTATGTCCCAGCTCTTGTTTACATAGTTTATAATTAGAATGTTCACCATTAAGGGATTCATTACCTTCAGCCACCTGACATGTATATCGATATCCCAGTACCTAATTTCTAGTGCAGTGCAATCTAGTGCAACCCAATCCCCTAATATATGAACTTAAGCCATACAGTCTGTACCATAGATTTATGAAGTTGGATTAGGGCATGGCTATGCCAAAGGAAACAGAGTTAGTATAAATAGGGTTAAGTCAGAGTGGGAAAAATGTTGTAAGTTGAGTGCCTCAAGGCTCTGTCCTAGGACCTCTGTTGTTTATAATATATATAGATGATTTAGATTCAGGTTTGAGTAACTACATTTGCAAATTTGCCGATGATACAAAAATTGGTATGGAAATAACACAGAAGAAGACTCACTATCACTTCAAGTCGATCTAAATAGAGTTTTGAAATGGTCAAAAGATTGGTAGATGCAGTTCAATGCTGATAAATGTAAAGTTTTGAGGTTAGGTAATGATGATAGAGTTACAAGATACGAGCTAGATGCTGTTGAGATTGCGAAGTAGAATATTGCGAAAGGGATCTTGGAGTTATGATTATTAAGAATTTAAAACCAAAAGATCAATGCATGAATGTTCGTAATAAGGCAAATAGGACACTAGGATTTATTAATCGAAGGGTTAATAACAAGACACCTGGTGTTGTTCTTCAGCTATATCTTGCTCTTTAAAGCTATTCATTCCTGTGCCGTCTCTTGGGTGGCTTAATCCTTATCAATCAATCAATTTGTTGTTCTAGTTAGGCCCCATTTTGATTATACAGTTCAGTTTTGGTCGCCGTACTATAGAATCGATATAAATTCACTTGAACGTATCCAGCATAGAATGACAAAGTTTCTTCCTCAAATTAGAAACCTGTCATATAAAGAGAGATTAACAAAACTTAAATTGCATTCACTAGAAAGGCGATGAGTTAGGTGTGACATGATAGAGGTTTACAAGTTGATGAATGGACATAACAAATGGGATATTAAAAGTATCAGCACCAGACAGAGAACACGAAATAATGGGTATAAATTGCATAAGTTTAGATTTTGGAAAGACCTGGGAAAATACTGGTTCGGTAACAGGGTTGTTGATTTGTGGAACCAATAACCGCGTAACGTGGTGGAGGTGGGCTCCCTTGATTGTTTCAAACGTGGGTTCGACATGTATATGAGTGGGCTTGGGTGGTTATAAAACTGGAAAAATGTTGCAAGCGGAGTGCCTCAATCCTCTGGCCTGGGACCTCTGTTGTTTATAATATATATAAATGATTTAGATTAAGGTTTGAATAGCATCATTTGCAAATTTGACGATGATACAAAGATCAGTAGGGAAATAAATACGGAAGAAGACTCACAATCACTTCAAGTTGATTTAAATAGGGTTTTGAAATGGTCAGAAGACTGGCAGATGCAGTTTAATGCTGATAAATGTAAAGTTTTCAGGTTAGGTAATGATGATAGAGTTATGAGATACGAGCTAGATGGTGTTGAGATTACGAAATCGGATTGCGAAAGGGATCTGGGAGTTATGATTAGTAAGAATTTAAAACCAAAGGATCATTGCATGAATGTTCGTAATAAGGCAAATAGGACACTAGGATTTATTAATTGAAGTGTTAGTAACAAGACACCTGGTGTTGTTATTCAGCTATTTCTTGCTCTGGTTAGACCCCATTTAGATTATGCAGCTCAGTTTTGGTTGCCTTACTATAGAATGGATATAAATTCATTTGAAAGTGTCCAACATAGGATGTCAAAGTTAAATCCCCAAATTAGCAATCTTTCATATGAAGAAAGATTAACAAAGCTAAAATTGCATTCACTGGAAAGGCGAAGAGCTAGGGGTGACATGATAGAGGTTTACAAGTTGATGAATGAGACATAACAAAGGGGATATTATTAAGGGTATTAAAAGTATCAACACAAGACAGAACACAAAATAATGGGTATAAATTAGATAAGTTTAAATTTAGGAAAGACTTGGGTAAATACTGGTTCGGTAACTGGGTTGTTGATTTAGGGCCCTGATTAGCAGGGCTGCAATTACCGCGTAACGTGGTGGAGGTGAGGACCCTCGATTGTTTCAAGCGTTGGTTGGACATGTATATGAGTGGGATTGGGTTGTTATAAATAGGAACTGCCTCGTATGGGCCAATAGGCCTTCTGCAGTTACCTTTGTTCTTATGTTAGACTGGTCAACCTGTCCTCGTCCCCACCCACATAGACTTGTTCGGATGAAGGCATAGAATTAGGTTCTTCTTTAGTAAATACAGAGATAAAAGATTTATTTAAAAATACTACTCATCTCTTCCTCATTATCTGTTATATGACCTGTCTCGGTCTTTAATGGACCTATCCTTTCCCTAACATTTGTTCGATATAACTGAAAAAAACTTTAGGATTCGCTTAACCTGCTATACAAGCTTCATAGTTTCTTTTTTTTCAACTTCATAGTGGTGGAGGAACTATTTTTTAACTTCATAGTGGTGGAGGTGGGCTCCCTCGATTGTTTCAAGCGCGGGTTGGACATGTATATGAGTGGGATTGGGTGGTTATAGATAGGAGCTGCCTCGTATGGGCCAATAGGCCTTCTGCAGTTACCTTAGTTCTTATGTTCTTTTGTTTTTGCCCTCTTTCTTGCACCCCCATACCAATCATGTGGGTGTTAGTGGAAATGGTTACAGAGGCACATATATGGGCTCAGGGACTGAACCCCACAATACATTTAGCTAAGCAAGTTACAATCTTGATGAAATAGTTACAAAATTCAGTAAAATCTTATAATATATAAGAGATCAACCACAATTACAGTTTCTATGCAGGCGATGAGTCACAATAACGTGGCTAAAGTATGTTGACCGGACCACACACTAGAAGGTGAAGGGACGACGACGTTTCGGTTCGTCCTGGACCATTCTCAAGTCGACAATTGACTTGAGAATGGTCTAGGACGGACCAAAACGTCGTCGTCCCTTCACCTTCTAGTGTGTGGTCTGGTCAACATACAGTTTCTAAATTAAGCAATAGGTAGAATAAGATTGTAGAATATGTAGTTTAGTAGTAAAGTAGTTTACCACATCAAATTGTTTGAATGTGTGATAATTGTATGATAGACAGTATGTTAAATGTGCTTTTTGTACTGTGGTTTGTGTATTTGTACCCTATAATATATAGTATAAATATATATTATACTATATACTAGTATACTGCCCGGTTGCCCGAAATGCTATGCATACTAGTGGCTTTAGGTATTGTATGTACTAGCTCTATCTATAAATCCAACATTATGTTAGTAAATCAACTATGTATGGACTTTCCTGAATAAAATTGACTTTACTGTACTGTATACTCATATACTCTGTGGTTTTGTTATCCCTCTCATTTGTGAGAAAAAAATGACAAATACGTTCGGCCAATGACTTCGACAATTAATTCATGCATCGTATTTTTTCATAATATATAAGGGTATGACAATGCAATTATATTATTGTGTGCAAATAAGTTAGTAATTTCATGTAACCTAAAAATAATCAAATAAAGGAAAAGAATAATTGTTTTATTAAATTGTCACATGTTCATCAAACCCGAACACCCAGTTTGGACCATCAGTACAACAATAGCCCGCCATTTTGAAATATGCTTTCAAACTTGAGTATATATATTCTTGTGATAACACTGTGTTATAGAATAGATTAGTTCTTGGATTGACATATTTAGAGGTTACATCTGACAGAGTATGTTAGATGGTGTAGTGCTGGTTGATGGTGGCGTATTGGTGAGATTGTTGGTGGTTTATGGTGACGGTTTTGGTCAGGTCTCTTTGTTCCTGTGGATAGTACCAGGCATCTCTATACAGCTGGGCAGCTGTGGTGAGTAGAGGAGGGCAGCTAGAGTGAGAAGAGGAGGGCAGCTGGGGTGAGTAGAGGAGGGCAGCTGGGGTGAGTAGAGGAGGGCAGCTCTGAATATTATCCTTTACCTGCAATTTGTTGTCTATGAATTTATAGAAGAGACCTGGTTCTGTTTTACATTTGTCCACGATCCCTTTTTCAAAATTTCTTTCTGCCTCTCTGCCGTGTCGGCAGTTGATGCCGGCACAGCATGTAAGGCAGGCACGGCAGTTGATGCCGGCACGGCATGTAAGGCAGGCACTGCAGTTGATGCCGGCACGGCATGTAAGGCAGGCACTGCAGTTGATGCCGGCACGGCAGTTGATGCCACCACGGCATGTTAGGCAGGCATGGCAGTTGATGCAGGCACGGCATGTAAGGCAGGTACGGCAGGTGAGGCAGGCAAAGTATGTGCTGTCAGTGAATTCCTCAACCTTTGTATCTGGCAGTTTATATATTAGAATAATAATTAGGTTTATTTTTCTTCCTTAATTCCAAGTACCTCTACCACCTCATTAAGTTTAGTAGCTCTGTGCATATCAGGTGCACTTTAATATACAGACCTACTCCTCCATTTGACCTAGTTTCTCTATCACATCTATATAAATTGTAGTTGGGAATCCAGATTTTAGTATCCATGTAATCTTTTTTTCTAACTTTTTTATAACAGTTATTTCTATTGATTTTTTTATCTATCTAATTGAATTTTTCTAACCGTTAAAAAGGAAATAGTTTAATGGTATTTATTTATTACATTAGAAAGTTATAAAATCTAATGTTGAGATTGAAAGACATACATTATACTCTATTGCCTTACAGTTCATGCATTATTTTAACAGGTACAAATGATGTCTTTGTTGGGAGGTGCAAACTGTACTGACACAGTGAGACGAATGATGAAGAAGATAGGGCCCTTTGCTTTGTGGTGCAAGCCTTACCTCGTTGAGCACAAGAAGAAAAGTGTCTTCAAAACCTTGAATATTTGCAATGTAATATTAAGTAAGTAAATTTGATAATTTTTGTATTATATATGTATGTGTATATACTGTATATGGATATATGTGTATATGTTTGCATATCAAGTATTGCTGATATGTTGAAGCATGTACTGAACAAGATTGGTGGAAACAGATACAAGGGTTAGATTGCCAATTTACTGTAGTCTAGTCTAATTCAATCATTTTTAGTAATCTTTGAGAACATTTATGCTATGTATAAGGTAAAATAAAGTAACTTTGATTTTGACTAAATGTGTAGACATATCTTGAATTTTCTCTACAATAATAACGTAAGAAAGCCTAGATTAGTGGTGGATACTAGCTCCAACAATAACATGGTATATTAGAAGATATAAAATAGTGTTTTTTGTGATATAAAATAGTGATCAGAGAACACAAATTAACAGATATATAAGAAAAAATAATTTCTCATTTTTTTTTGGTATGCACCTGTGGGTGACAAATGCTAATTAGCCCTGAGCAACACCAGGGTTAATCAAAAGATAAATTTAAGTTGGCCCGGTTGGTCCGTGAGCTCAGTTGGTCTGGCATTTCATTTAGAAAACAATATAGTTTTCTCTTGAAGATGTCCATGGTTGTTCCGGCAATATTTCTTATACTCGCTGGGGAGGATGTTGAACAACTCTGGACATCTGATGTTTATAGAATAAAATCTGCAATTTTGATCACTAAAGTGATGATTGTCATAGATACTTGATAAGAGGTTTAGTTTGGATCTAAACGAGGTTGCCTGTATAATGTTTGATGTCTTTATTTTTACTGCACCTTAGTATCTGGAAATTATCACGGTTAAACATCATGTTATTTTCTTCTGCCCAGTTAAAAACTTTATTAACATTTGCTTGCAGTTTTTCAATTTCTTCAGCAGTGGTTATTTTCATGGTTTGTCATAGTGGTCAAGTAACTGTGAGAGTCATGATCTTCCCGCTCTAAAATCTATCACGTACTATCAGCTATTGGGTTTGCCAAACTTATCTGGGTAGGTTAGGTTTGGTCATATTTCTACATTAGTTTTAACACAAATTCTTCCTTTGCAAAGTCACTTTATCATTATTAATCCATTTTTCTGGGAGGGCTTTCCTTGAGGACACACTGGGCTGCTCTCCTGGAACTTTTAAAACTTTTTGACCTTCTATGTATTTAAAAGCAATTCTAAAGTTAGAAAGTGTAGCATAGGCCCCTTGCACAATGTACTTAATATGATCCTCAAGTTATAGTTTTCTATCTAAAACAACCCCTAGATCTTTCTCTTGATCAGAATTCTTTATAGATCTCTGTGGCTCGATCATAGAAACTGAGTAAATACGTTACACTGGACCTTCCAGATCGAAGACCAAACTGACAGTCTGAAATATCATTTGTCTCCAAGTGTTCTACCCATTTAGTTTTAATTTTTTTTTCCAATACTTTCACGATTACACTTGTCAATGATTCAGGTCTATAATTGAAGGAACTGCCTAACCCTGCCCACCACTTTTGTAGATTATTATCAGATTATTGTAGATTTTATTTACCTAGTCGTTCAGTTTTTGCAGTCATGACTTCATTAAATATTTTGCTTTGTATATTGCACATGATCAACATGTTCTGCCTGTGCTTAATTGCACAAAACCAAGAGTAATGACATAGAATTCAGTTGGCTTGAGATATTGAAGATGACTATCAATAGTTTTATGTGTTATAGGTTTGTTTTAAATTGATGGGTGTGATATGTATAGAGACCTGAATATCATTCAAGGGGAAATGTATTAAAAATTGTATTACTAATAGAAACATTTGATACTGTATAATATTATTAGCATAACTGAAGGTCCATGTTTAGAATGATCTCGATTTAATTTGAATAGTGCTGGGGACATTTATTAATCCCTGTACCTGGGACTTAATCTTCAACCTTCGTTATTTTTTTATTACATTCAAGTTACGTAGGTATAAATTTGTTGTCAGTTTTTGTTAATTTAATCCTTCATTCTTTAATTACAGGCAATGTGTTGATTTCGTCAGGGTGTTTAGTCGACTTGGACACCAGAGAGAAACAAGAAAACATTAAGCAAAAAATGTGTAAGTACATAATAAAGCTTAATTCTTTCATTACCTGGTTCTGGGAGTTGATCTAGCCCCCAAATGGGGCCTGAGGCCAGGCATCTCTATTGATAAGTTGATCTAGAAGATTGTGGCTGTGGTTGTGACTGTATGATACCTGGTTGATGGGGGTTCTGGGAGTTCTTCTACTCCCCAAGCCCGGCCCGAGGCCAGGCTTGACTTGTGAGAGTTTGGTCCACTGGGCTGTTGCTTGGAGCTGCCTGCAGGCCCACATATGCACCACAGCCCGGTTGGTCCGGCACTCCTTGGAGGAAACAATCTAGTTTCCTCTTGAAGATGTCCACGGTTGTTCTGGCAATATTTCTTATGCTGGCTGGGAGGGTGTTGAACAACCGTGGCCCTCTGAAGTTTATACAGTGTTTTCTGATTGTGCCTATGGCACCCCTGCTCTTCACTAGTTCTATTCTGCATTTCTTCCATATCGTTCACTCCAGTACGTTGTTATTTTACTGTGTCGATTTGGTACTTCGCCCTCCAGTATCTTCCATGTGTAAATTATTTGATATCTCTCTCGTCTTCTTTTCAGTGAGTACATTTGGAGGGCTTTGAGACGATCCCAGATTCCACTGTGTCGATTTGGTACTTGGCCCTCCAGTATCTTCCACGCGTAAATTATTTGATATCTCTCTCGTCTTCCTTTCAGTGAGTACATTTGGAGGGCTTTGAGATGATCCCAATAATTTAGGTGCTTTATCGTGTCTATGTGTGCCATATATGTTCTCTGTATTCCTCTATTTCAGCAATCTCAGCAGTAATTTTCATGATGATCTTTGTGTCATCTTTCAAAGGATGATACGAAGCTGTGCCTTGTATTTGAGTCTATATCTGATATGAGAATTAGGAAAAGCAGTGGTGCAAGGACTGTACCTTGAGGAACTAAGCTTTTAACTGCGCTTGGACTCGATTTTATATGGTTGACTGATACTCTTTGTGTTCTGTAGTCAGTACAGAAAACTGAGTAGCCAGCGTCCTACTTTGCCAGTTATTCCCATTTACCTAATTTTGTGTGCTATCATTCCATGGACACATTTATCGAATGCCTTTGTGAAAGCCGTGTATACCCCATCTGCATTCTGTTTTTCTTCTAATGCCTCAGTGATTTTGTCGTAATGGTCAAGTAGCTGTGAGAGGCATTATCTTTCTGCTCTAAATCCATGTTGGCCTGGATTGTGGAGGTCATTTGTCTCCATGAAACTAGTGACCTGACTCCTGATCACTCTCAAATACTTTTATTATGTGGGACGTTAGTGCAACGGGTCTATAATTCTTTGCCAATGCTTTGCTACCTCCCTTGTGTAGAGGAGCTATGTCTGCTGGTTTAAGAGCCTCTGGTATCTCCCCCGTGTCCAAGCTCTTCCTCCATACTATATTGAGAGCCTGTGCTACTGGCACTTTGCATTTCTTTATAAATATTGAACTCCATGAGTCTGGACCCGGGGCTGAATGCATGGGCATATTGTCAATTTCTATTTCAAAATCTGTCACACTCTTGTTGCTATCAGTTATATTTACAGAGGTTTGGATATCACCCATAAAGAAGTTGTCCGGATCCTCCACTTTCATGCTTTGTATCAGAGTGCTAAACATGTCCTCATACTGCTTTTTCAGGATTTCACTAATTTCTTTGTCATGCTCAGTATATGAACCTTCACTAGTACGAATAGGTCCAATACTGGCAGTGGTTTTTGCTTTTGATTTAGCATTTGTGAAGAAATATTTTGTTATTTCTTAATTTCTTGAATTGCTTTCTGTTCTAGTTGCCTTTCTTTAATCTGATGTGAATGCTTCAGCCTCTGTTCAATTTCTTCAATCTCCCTGTTTAAATTATTCCTTCTTTGTATGGAAAGTCGTGTTTACTTCAGCATTTCCATTAACTTTTTTTTTTTTGTAGTGTCGTCTGCGTTCTCTTTCGACGTTGGATCTCTTTCTGGCTTTCCTCAAAGGAACATGTTTCAGACAGACTTCATAGGCATCCTCATCTTCACCCTACCCGCCGCATCCTCATCTTCACCATCCACTGCATCATGCTCATCTTCACCATCCCGAAGCATCATCATCTTCTCCATTCCCACATTATCCTCATCTTCAACATCCCTGCAGCATCCTCATCTTCACCGTACCTGCTGCATTCTCATATTCACTATCCCCTGCAGCATCCTCGTCTTCACCATCCTCGCAGCTTCCTCATCTTCACTATCCCCGCAGCGTTCTCATCTTTACCATCTCTGCAGCATCCTCGTCTTCACCATCACCTGCAGCATCCTAATCTTCACCATCCCCGCAGCATCGTAATCTTCACCATCCTCACAGCATCATTTTCACCATCCCTGCAGCATGATAATAAGCACCATCCCCACATCATCCATAACTTCACCATCCCAGCAGAAGCCTCATCTTCACCATCCCTGGAGCAACCTCATCTTCACCATCGCTGCAACATCCTCATCTTCACCATCACCTGTAGCATCCTCATCTTCACCATCCCTATAGCACCCTCATCTTCACCATCATCTGCAGCATCATATCTTCACCATCATCGAAGCATCGTCATCTTCTCCATCATCTGCAGCATCCTCATCATCATCACCTGTAGCATCGTCACCTTCATCACTCCCCGCAGCATCGTCATCTTCCATCCCTCCACAACCTCATCATCTTCACCATCTCCTGCAGCATCGTCATCTACACCATCCCCTGCAGCATCCTCCTCTTCACCTTCCCGCAGGATCATCATCGTCATCATCCCCTGCCAGTATCTTCATCTTCACTATCCTAACAGACATCTACATCTTCACCTACCCGCCCTATCTGAACCACCATCTACTGCATCATCCTTATTTTCACCATCCCTGAAGCATCACCATCTTATCCATTCCCACGTATCCTCAGCTTCACTATCCCTGCAGCATCCTCATCCTTATCCCAGCAGCATCCTCATATTCATTATCCCTGCAGTATTCTATCTTCACCTTCCACGCAGAATTCTTCCCTCACCATCTCACGGCAGTCATATCTCCACCATCGCCGCAGCATCCTCATCTTCACCATACCNGGACTGTATTGCTTGGAAGGATTGTTTGCTGGAAGGACTGTGTTGCTTGGAGGACAGTGTTGCTTGAAGGATGGTATTGCTTGGAAGGACCGTGTTGCTTGGAAGGACTGTATTGCTGGAAGGACTGTGTTGCTTTGAAGGACTGAGTTGCTTTGAAGGACTGTATTGCTTGGAAGTACTGTATTGCTGGAAGGACGTTTGCTTGGAAGGACTGTATTGCTTGCAAGTACTGTATTGCTTGAAAGGACTGTTGCTTGGAAGGACTGTATTGCTTGGAAGGACTGTGTTGCTTGGAAGGATGGTATTGCTTGGAAGGACTGTGTTGCTTGGAAGGGTTGTATTGCATGGAAGGACTGTGTTGCTTGGAAGGACTGTATTGTTGGAAGGATGGCATTGCTTGGAAGGACTGTGTTGCTTGAAGGACTGTGTTGCTTGGAAGGATTGTGTTGCTTGGAAGGATGTATTGCTTGGAAGGACTGTGTTGCTTGGAAGGACTGTGTTGCTTGGAAAGATTGTGTTGCTTGGAAGGATGGTATTTGTTTGGAAGGACTGTGTTGCTTGGAAGGACTGTATTGCTTGGAAGGACTGTATTGCTTGGAAGGACTGTTTGCTTGGAAGGACTGTATTGCTTGGAAGGACTGTATTGCTTGGAAGGACTGGTATTGCTTGGAAGGACTGTGTTGCTTGGAAGGACTGTATTGCTTGGAAGGACTGTGTTGCTTGGAAGGACTGTATTGCTTGGAAGGACTGTATTGCTTGGAAGGACTGTATTGCTTAGAAGGACTGTGTTGCTTGGAAAGACTGTGTTGCTTGGAAGGATAGTATTGCTTGGAAGGATTGTGTTGCTTGGAAGGACAGTCTTGCATGGAAGGACTGTGTTGCTTGGAAGGACTGTATTGCTTGGAAGGACTGTGTTGCTTGGAAGGACTGTGTTGCTTGGAAGGACTGTGTTGCTTGGAAGGACTGTGTTGCTTGGAAAGACTGTGCTGCTTGGAAGGACAGTATTGCTGGGATCGACTGTATTGCTTAGAAGGATACAGCAGCCTCATCTTCCCTGCAACATCTTCATTATCACCATCCCCGTAGCATCCTCCTCTTCACCATCTCCGCAGCATCCTCATCTTCACTATCCCCTGTAGCATCGTCATCTTCACTATCCCCGCAACATCCTTATCTTCACAGTCACCTGTAGCATCCTCATCTCCACTATCCCTCAGCATACTCATCTTCACTAACCTCGGAGCATCCTCATCTCACTATCGCCTGTAGCATCCTCATCTTCACAATCTCCATATCCTCATCTTCACCATCGCCTGTAGCATCCTCATCTTCACAATCTCCGTATCATCCTCATCTTCACCATCGCCTGTAGCATCCTCATCTTCACCATCCCCATAGCATCCCAATCTTCACCATCCACACAGCGTCCTCATCTTCACCATCCCCGCAGCATCCTCATCTTCACTATCACCTGTAGCATCCTCATCTTCACTATCACCTCAGCATCCTTATCTTCATCATCCCTACATTATCCTCATTTTCACAATCCCCGCCGCTTCCTCGTCGTTACCATCCCCAGCAACATCTTCATTTGCACCATCCTCACATCATTCTCATCTTCACCATCACCTCTATCATCCTCATCTTCACCATCACCTCTATTATCCTCATCTTCATCATCCCAAATAGCGTCCCTATCATCACCATCCGTGCAACATCCTCATCTTCACCATCCTTGCAGCATCTTCATCTTCACCATTCCCATAGCATACTCATATTCACCATTCCTGCAACATCCTCATCTTCATAATCACCTGTAGCATCCTCATCTTCACCATCTTCACAGCATCCTTATCATCACTATACATCACTATCACCTGTAGCGTCCTCAAATTCACCATTCCTGCAGGTGCCTCATCTTCATCACCTGTAGCATCCTCATTTTCACCATCTTCTCAGCATCTTCACAATCCCCGCAGCATCCTCATCTTCACCATCTCCTGCAACATTCTCATCTTCACCATCACCTGTTGCATCCTCATCTTCACCATCCCCCGAAGCATCGCTATCTTCACCATCATTGCAGCATCTTACTCTTCACAATCCCCAAAGCATCCTCGTCTTCATCCCAGCAGCATCCTCATCTTCACCTTCCTCACAGCATCCTCATCTTCAACATCCCAGCAGCATCCTCATCTTCACCATCCCTGCAGCATCCCCATCTTCACAATCCCCGCAGCATCCTCATCTTCACAACCCCTGCAACATCCTTACCTTCACCATCCCCACATCATCCTCATCTTCAGTATTCCCGCAGCATCCTGATTTTCACAATCCCTGCAGGATCTTCATCTTCACAATCCCCACATCATCTTCATCTTCACCATTCCTACAGTATCCTCGTCTTATTCATCCTCACACAATCCTCATAACCATCTCCTGCAGCATCCTCATCTTCACCATCTCCACAGCATCCTCTTCACCATCACCTGCAGCATCCTGTTCTTCACCATCCCTGCAGCATCCGCATCTTCACCATCCTCTGTAGCATCTGCATGTTCATCATTCTCGAATCATCCTCATCTTCACTATCCTTGCAGCATCCTCATCTTCACCATCCTTTGCAGCATCCTCATCTTCACCATCCCCACAGCATCCTCAATTTCACCATCCCTGCAGCATCCTCATCTTCACCATCTCCTGTAGCATTCTCATCTGCACCATCCTTGAAGCATCTTCATCTTCATCCCCACATCAGCCTCATCATCACCATCCTCACAGCATACTCATCTTCACAAACCCCGCAGCTTTCTCATCTTTTCCATCACCTGTATCATCGTCATCTTCATCATCCCCTGTAGCATCCTCATCTTTACCATCCCTGCAGAATCCTCATTTTCACCATCCTTTGTAGCAACCGCATCTTCACCATCCCCGCAGCATCCTCATCTTCATCATCCCCAGCAGCATCCTCATTTTCACAAACCCTGCAGCATCCTCATCTTCCCCATTACCTGTAGCATCATCATCTTCACCATCACCTGTAGCACCCTTATTTTCACCATCCCCTCAGCATTGTCATCTACCCTATCCCCTGCAGTATCGTCATCGTCACCATCCCCAACAACATCCTCATCTTCACTATGCCCTGCTTCATCCGCATCTTCACCATCCCCGAAGCATTCTCTTCTTCACCATTCCAAAAGTATCCTCATCTTCACCATCCTCGAAGCATCGTCATCTTCACCATCTCCACAGCATCCTCATCTTTACAATCACCTGCAGCATCCTTATCTTCACCATCCAAGCAGCATTCTCATCATCACCATCTCCATGGCACCTTCATCTTTACAATCCTTGCAGTATCCTCATCTTCACCATACCCACTTCATCCTCATCTTCACAATACCCGCTGCATCCTCATCTTCACCATTCCTACAGTATCCTCATCGTCACCATCTCCTGCAGTATCCTCTTCTGCCCCATCGCCTGTAACGACCTCATCTTCACCATCCCTTGCAGCATCTTCATTTTCACCACCCACGCAGCATCCTCATCTTCACCATCCCCGCAGCATCCTCATCTTCACTATCCCCGCTAAATCCTCATCTTCACAATCACCTCTAGTATCTTCATCTTCACCATCCCCACAGCATCCTCCTCTTCATCATTCCCACAACATCTTCATCTTCACCATCTCCGCATCATCATCATCATCCTCACCATCCCCACAGCATCCTAATCTTCACCAACCTCACAACATCCTCATCATATCATCACTTGTAGCATCCTCATCTTCACCATCCCAACATCATCCTCATCTTCACCATCCCTGCAGCATCATCTTCACGATCCCAGCAGCATCATCATCTTCACCATCACAACAGCATCCTCATCTTCACCATCCTTGCCCCATCCTCATCTTCACCTTCCCCTCAACAGATTCATCGTCACAATCCCCGTAGCATCCTCATCTTTACTATCATGCAGCATCCTCATCTTTACTATCATGCAGCATCCTCATCTTCATTCCCGCAGCATGCTCATCTTTACTATCCCCAGCAGCATCGTCATCTTCACCATCGTCCGCAGCATCCTCATATTCTGCATCCCCGCAGCATCCTCCCTTCACTATCCCTGCAGCATCCTCTTCAACATCACCTGCAGCATCCTGATCTTCACCATCCCCACAGAATTCTCATCTTCACTATCCCCTGCAACATCCTCATGTTCACCATCCCCGCAGCATCCTCTTCTTCACCATCCCCTGTACCATCCGCATCTGCACCAACCATGCAGCATCCTCATCTTCAACATCCCCGCAGCATCCTCATCTTCAACATCCCGCAGCATCCTTATTTTCATCATCCCTGTGGACCCTCATCTTCACCATCTCATGCAGCATCCTCATCTGCACCATCCCTGCAGCATCCACATCTTCACTATCCCTGCAGCATCCACATCTTCACTATCCCTGCAGCATCTTCATCTTCACCAGCCTGTGCAGCATTCTCATCATCACCATCCTCGCAGCATCCTCATCTTCATCATCTCCTGTAGAATCCTCGTCTTCACCATCCCTGCAGCATCCTCATCTTCACCATATCCCTGCACCATCCTCATCTTCACCATCTCCGCAGCATCCTCAACTTCACCATCCCCTGTACCATCCGCATCTTCACAATCCCCGCAACATCCTCATCGTCAATATCCTTGCAGCATCCTCATCTTCACCATCCCTTACAGCATCCTCATCTTCACACCATCCACGCAGCATCCTCATCTTCACCATCCCCGTAGCATCCTCATCTTCACCATCCCTGTGGTGCTGTCATCTTCACCATCTCATGCAGCATCCTTATTTGCACCATCCCCACAGCATCCACATCTTCACTATCCCTGCAGCATCTTCATCTTCACCATCCCGTGCAGCATTCTCATCATAAACCCCGCAGCATGCTCATCTTCACCATCCCCTGTAAAATCCTCATCTTCACCATCCCTGCAGCATCCTCATCTTCACCATCCCCTGCAACATCCTCATCTTCATCATCCCTGCAGCATCATCTTCATCCCCTGTGTCATCCGCCTCTTCACAATTACCGCAGCATCCTCATCTTCAATATCCCTGCAGCATCCTCATCTTCATCCCTTACACCATCCTCATCTTCACCAGCCCTGCAGAATCCTATTCTTCACCATCCCCGCAGCCTCCTCATCTTCACCATCACCTGTAGCATTCTCATTTTTACCTTCCCTGCAGCATCCTCATATTCACTATCCCTGCAGCATCCTCATCTTCACCATCCCCACAACATCCTCCTCTTCACCATACCTGCTGCATTCTTATCTTCACCATTCATATAGTATCCTCATCTATAACATTCCCGCAGCATCATCATCTTCACCATCCACGAAGTATTCTCATCTTTATAATCCCTACAGTATCCTCATCTTCACCATCTCCTGCAGCATCCTCATCTGCACCATCACTTGTAGCGACCTCATCTTCACCATCCCCTGAAGAATTTTTATCTTCACCATTCCCTGCAGCATCCTCATCTTCACCATCCCACAGCATCCTCATTTTCACCATACCCACTGCATACTCATCTTCCGTATCCCCTGCAGCATCTTCATTTTCACCATCGCCGCAGCATCCCCATCTTCACTATCACCTGTTGGATCCTTATCTTCACCATCCCCCTGCGCACCCTCATCTTCACTATCCACGCAGCATCCTCATATTCCCTATCCTTGCTGCATCCTCATCTTCAGAATCCCCGCAGCTTCCTTTTCTTTACCATTCCTGCAACATCCTCATCTTCACAATCACGTTTAGAATCCTCATTTTCACCATCCCACAGCATCCTCATCATCATCATAATCACCTGTAGTATCCTCATCTTCACCATCCCCACAGCATCCTCGTCTTCATCATTCCCATAGCATCCTCATCTTCACCATCTCTGCAGCATCTTCATCTTCACTATCCCCTGCAGCCTCCTTATCATCACCATCCCCTGCAGTATCCTCTTCTTTGCCATCTCCACAGCATATTCACCATCCCCGCAGCATCTTCACCTTCACCATCCCCGCAGCATCCTTCTCACCATCACCTGCAACATCATGATCTTCACCATCCGCACAGCATCCTTTCACCATCACCTGCAGCATCCTCATCTTCACCATCCCCTGTACAGTCCGCATCTTCACAATCCCTGTGGGAACCGACCTGTGAGATTTATATATATTTAATTTATTTGAACTTATATAGAATTTATATTTACGTTAATTTGTATATTTCGATAGCAATTGGTATGATGTTAAGTGAACTGTATTTCTGCAATAATCTCACAAATTGGTCCTTACACATTAGGGGGGGGTTTATATTGAATTTATATATATGCAGCCAATCAAACTACAGTATTAAACTACATATATTAGTATACATTGAAGGTTCCTTATCTTATTACACAGCAGGCTTAGTTCACCAGGTATCTGGTGATTCTCATTGTCAGCATTATTCATATTGGCTAATTGGTTAAGCCTTGAGGGGCTTGTACTTGGGCTGCTCATAATGCTGAACAAGCACTGATGGTAGCCTAGGGTAAAATTCTGCACTCACTAGGCAATAATCCTACCTCTACTAGAGGTTAGCACTTAAAATTAATACACATATATATATATATATATATATATATCATACACACTAATGATTTGAGTGATAAACCAGTGTCACTGGAAGTACCTTTAGGTTAGCTCCTCAAAATCACCCTAGGATGGTATAGACACTAATTAATCACTCAAAGGTGTAATGATCATAAATAAATTATTATATAAACACAACTCAACTCGAGTTGATAAAAAATATACCCAAAATAGGGTCTGCACCATTCATTAATGGTGCTAGGTTGTTTAATATAGTACAACTAGACTATGGTAATAATGGAACTAGGATGAACAATAAATAGTTCAACTAGTCACTGGTAATATCCTACCCTGTTGTGGGTTGGCAATTAGTAAACATTATATTGTGAACACTAGTGCAATATATATATATATTAAATAACTCTCTATTTTTTAGAAATAATATACACAATTATTGATGATAGCCTCTTAATTAGCCTCTAGAAACTTCTAATATTATCAAGAAGTATTAAATATTAATAGTGACCTCGCGAAATTAACTCCACAAAATTTGTAGATAATCTCTCACGAAATTAACACCACGAAATCCGTGAACAATCTCGTGAGGACACAGCCACTAATTTGGCTGGCTTCAATATTAGTGCTGTCATTTCACGGAATAAGAACCCTCCAAATACATGGGTGACCATGGAACCGCTGAATCAGGCTGAACTGGGCTGTGGGGTTCCTGAGCTCGCTCGAGGCAACACCGAACCTTTGACTGGCAAAGTATTGTATAAATCGCACTGCACTAGTACCAGTGTATTTAATGAATCCACTGGTTAATTGGTTCATCCGGTACTAAGATGACCATATAATCTCGGTTCAAAAGACCAAATAATCTAGGTTCGAAGGACCAATTAATGTGGGAACCGACCTGTGAGATTTATATATATTTAATTTATATGAATTTATATAGTATTTATATTTACGTTAATTTATATATTTCGATAGCAATTGGTATGATGTTAAGTGGACTGCATTTCTGCAATAATCTCACAAATCGATACTTACACATTAGGGGGGTTTATATTGAATTTATATATATGTAGCCAATCAAACTACAGTATTAAACTACATATATTAGTATACATTGAAGGTTCCTTATCTTATTACACAGCAGGCTTAGTTCACCAGGTTGTAGTTCACTAGGATGTAGACACCAAATTATCCTATTTTGAGGCAGTTTCCAACACCCAGTAACTGATGTATCAAGTCTTGATTCCTCTTCTTGTACCTGTCAAAGGTGCTAGCTATAAAGCCAGAATCCTAATATATGACAGCTATATAAGAGAAAACACTGTATATTATATATAATAAGGACCAAGGCTTAATTACCTTTTTTGAGTCGATCATTTGTGCTCTCACTGGATCACCTTATTTCTACCTAACATTAATGGCCAAAAATGATTAGATAAATGGGTTTCGAAAAAACACTTCCCTTCAGATTAATGACAGCGTGTTGATGATGGCAGATCACTACTCTGATCTTCCATAACACTTCGTCCAAGAGAATTTATAGGAGCAGTTATTTGCCCCACGACTCTGTGGTCTTAACAACAATGGCTTATAATAGGAGCCGAATTTGCCCCCTGCCTCTGGTCTAACAACAATGGCTGACCACTCCTACCTCACTGACGCTACTGGCCTACATTATCCAGATATCAGAAAGTGATAGAAGGGTCACATTTACTCTATTTTGATTCTGATAATTAAGTTAATTAAAATGAGATGTTTTATGATGGTAAAAGTCCAAAGATTAATGTATTTAAGAAAAATTCCAACACAATAGCTGGTGAATTATAATAGTATGTGGTAATGATATCCCGTTTTCTATAGATGGAAAGTTCCACTACAAGTTACATTTTCTATGGGTAACTTGTTTATACAATGGCAGCAATATTATCTTCAATGTCGTGAAATATTATTAAATGGTGTCGGATTTTCCGACAATCCCCGCAGCATCCTCATCTTCAATATCATTGCAGGATCCTCATCTTCACCATCTCTTATAGCAGCCTCATCTTCACCATCACCTGTAGCATCCTCATTTTCACCATCCCTGCAGCATCCTCATCTTCACCATCCCAACAGCATCCTCATATTCACCATCCCCTCAGCATCCTGATCTTCACTATCCCTGCAGCATCCTCATCTACACCATCCATGTAGCATCCACATCTTCACTATCCCTGCAGCATCTTCATCTTTACTATCCCTGTAGAGTCCTCATCTTCACCATCACCTGTAGCTTCCTCATCTTCACAATCCCCACAGCATCCTCATCTGCACCATCCCCGCAGCATCCACATCTTCACTATCCCTGCAGCATCTTCATCTTCACCATCCATGTAGAATCCTCATCTTCACCATCACCTGTAACATCCTCATCTTCACAATTCCCACAGCATCCTCATCTTCACCATCCCCGCAGCATCATCTTCACCATCCCTGCAGCATCAACATCGTCACCATCCCCCGAAGCATCTTCATCTTCAACATTCCCTGCAGCATCCTCATCTTCACCATCACCACAGCATCCTCATCATCACAATGCTCGCAGCATCTGCATCTTCATCTTCACCATCCCCATCAGCATTGTCCTCTTCACCATCCTTGCAGCATCCTCATCTTCACCGTTCCTGCATCATCCTCATCTTCATCCCCAGAGGATCCTCATCTTTACCATCCCTGCTGCATCTTCATCTTCACCATACCCTTCAGCATTGTCCTCTCACCATCCTTGCAGCATCCTCATCTTCACTATCCCTGCATCATCCTCATCTTCACCATCCCCACAGCATCCTCATCTTCACTATCCCTGCTGCATCTTCATCTTCACTATCCCTGCTGCATCTTCATCTTCACCATCCCCTTCAGCATTGTCCTCTTCACCATCCTCGCAGCATCCTCATCTTCACCACCCTCTGCATCATCCTAATCATCACCATCCCTGCATCATCCTCATCTTCACCATCCATGAAGAATCCTCATCTTCACCATTCCCACAGGATCCTCATCATCACTATCACCTGTTGCATCCTCATCTTTATCATCCCCTGCAGCATCTTCATCCCCTGTAGCATCCTCATCTTCACCATCCCCCTCAGCATCCTCATCTTCACCATCCCTGCAGCATCCTCATCTTCTTAATCCCTGCAGCATCTTCATCTTCACTATCTTCGCAGCATACTCATTTTCATTATACCCGCTGCATGCTCATCCTCACCATCCCCTGCATCATCTTCATTTTCACCATCCCCTGCAGCATCCTCATCTTCACTATCCCTGTAGCATCCTCATTTTCACAATCTCCACAGAAACCCTCATCATCACCATTCACGCAGCACCATCATCTTCACGATCCCCGCAGCATCTTCATCTTCACCATCCCGCAGCATCGTCATCTTCACCATCCTCGCAGCATCCTCATCTTCACAATCTCTGTAGCATCCTCATCTTCACCATCCTCGCAGCATCCTTATTTTCACCATCCCCACAGCATCCTCATCTTTACCAAACCCGCAGCATCCTCATCTTCACCATCCCTGTAGCATCCTCATCTACACTATCACTGTAGCATCCTCATTTTCACCATCCTCGCAGCATCAACATCTTCACCATCCCCCCCCTGAAACATCGTCATCTTCACCATTTCCTCCAGCATCCTCATCTTCACCATCACCGCAGCATCCTCATCATCACAATACTCGCAGCATCCTCATCTTCACCATCTCCGCAGCATCCTCATCTTCACCATCCTCGCTCCATCTTCATCATCACCATCAGCATTGTCCTCTTCACCATCCTCGCAGTATCCTCATCTTTACCATTCCTGCATCATCCTCATCTTCACCATCCCCAGAGCATCCTCATCTTCACCATCCCCGCTGCATCTTCACCATCCTCTTCAGCATTGTCCTCTGCACCATCCTTGCAGCATCCTCATCTTCTCCATCCCTGCATCATCCTCATCTTCACCATCCCCGCAGCATCTTCATCTTCACCATTCCCAAAGCATCCTCATCTTCACTATCCCTGTAGCATCCTCATTTCACCATCCCCGGCAGCATCCTCATCTTCACTATCCCTGTAGCATCCTCATTTTCACCATCTCCACAGAAACCCTCATCAGCCCCATCATCTTCATGATCCCCGCAGCCTCTTCATCTTCACCATCCCACAGCATCCTCTTCACCATCCCATACAGCATCCTCATCTTCACCATCCTTGCAGCATTCTTATCTTTACCAAACCCGCAGCATCCTCATCTTCACTATCCCTGTAGCATCCTCATCTACACTATCACTGTAGCATCCTCATCTTCACCATCTTCTGCAGCATCGTCGTCTTCACCATCCCCGCAGCATTTTCATCTTCACCATCCCTGCAACATCCTTATCTTCACCATCCCTACAGCAACCTCATCTTCACCATCCCCGCAGCATCCTGATCTTTATCATCCCCACAGCATCCTCATCCTCACCGTCCCTTCAGCATCTTCATCTTCAACATCTCCTGCAGTATACTCATCTTTACCATCCCCGCAGCATCATCATCTTCACCATCCCCGCTGCATCTTCATCTTCACCATCCCTGCAGCATCACCATCTTCACCATCCCCGCTGCATCTTCATCTTCACCATCCCCTACAGCATCTTCATCATCCCCTGTAGCATCCTCATCTTCACCATCCCCTGTAGCATCCTCATCTTCACAATCCCCTCAGCATCCTCATCTTCACCATCCCCACATCATCCTCATCTTCATCCCTGCAGCATCCTCATCTTCTTAATCCCTGCAGCATCTTCATCTTCACTATCCCCTGCAACAATCTTATGTTTACCGTCCCCACAGCATCCTCATCTTCACCATCCCCACAGCATTCTCATTTTCACCATCCCAGCAGCATCCTCATCTTCACGATCCCTGTAGCATCCTCACCACCCCTTCAGCATCCTCGTCTTCAACATCTGCAGCATCCTCATCTTCACCATCCCTACAGCATTCTCATCCTCACTATCATCGCAGCATCCTGATTTTCACATTCCGGAGTGTTGCCACCTAGTCTCACTGCTTTAGATTCCTGTGCAGATAATTTTAACCCTAAAAACCACTCTTGCGTCACTAATTGGTGGCGCAATAATGATGATGCAATATTTCCCCTTGTGTCAACAGTTGAGAGTGTGTGGTTGTGAAGGATGGGTAATGGCAGTGTCACTGTTCTGGCATCACCTCCAGTCACTGTTGCCACCCTTACTTCACCATTAGTCACTGCCAATACTCCCTTCTCCACTCAAAACTGCCATTGACAGTTCCACCCTCACTAAATTACCACTTGATCTGAAATAGTATTATGACCTCGTTACCTTCAAAACTGAAAAGACTTAACCAAAACATTAGTTCTGGTCTTGAGAATATCAACAGTATATTTCGATTTCGTGGCCCTTCGACTTTAGTAATCATGAGTGCAGTCGGTGGATGGAGGGTTTGGGTGTCCTTGTTGATGGTGGTGATAACCTCAACGACTTACCGTGAATGGGGGCGGGTGGAGATGTCCAAGATGGAGCTGAGTATGCTCCAGGACCAAGCCGCAGACTGGTAGAGCCAGCAAACAGGACTGCTGTACCTGGCACATACCCTGGCCTCCATGATGGGGTTAATCCCACAACTGCCCCAGCTAGACTCAGCGCTCCTCGACTCCCCAGATGATGACTACCCATGGCATTGGATAACATCATACACACAGTTGAGTGAACTTCTTCAGCAGATCGAGGAGCTAAAGAAGTTTTTGTGGCAGGTTGGTGAGGAACCACAGCGCCTGAGTAAGCCAGCCTAGCTGACTTTTCTCATAATAATTAGCGGCCTTCTCCTAATGAGTTAGACTTGTGAGATGGTCTTTGATTGGGTAACTGGTGATGACATGTCGAGAAACTAGCTGGAGTATGATGATCATTCGAGGAAGGAGCTTCAGTATGAGACCCACACGTGTGATGGTGAAGATATGAATGATGAGAGTTGAAGGATCAATAAGAAGACTGGTGAAGGGTCCGGTCTACTAGAGATAGTGCATGGCCTATAGGTGTGCCTGTGAGCCTATAGTAGGGAGGGGGGGTTGTGTGTGTGTGTGTTTGTGTGTGAGCCTAGGGGAGGAGGGAGGGATTGGGAGTGTGTGTGTGTGTGTGTGTGTGTGTGTGTGCGTGAACCGAGGGGGGAAGGGGGAATTGAGTGTGTGTAAGTGAGCCAAGGGGGGTGGGGGGGGGGAAGGCAGGGAATGAGTGTGTGTGTGTGTGTATTCACCTAGTTGTCCTTGCTGGGGTTGAGCTCTGCTCTTTCGGCCTCACAACTGTTGTCAATCAACCGTTTCCAACTACTACTACTTTTTTTTCTTCCCACAACACACACACACACGCACACACACCAGGAAGCAGCCCGTGACAGCTGACTAACTCCCAGGTACATATTTACTGCTAGGTAACATAAACATCCACTACGGGCTCACCATAGCCCGTGCTACTTGGAACTTCTTGTTCCAGGTAGCGAATCTTTAACAACATGCTAGGTAACAGGGGCATAGGATGAAAGAACTCTGCCCATTGTTTCTCGCCGGCGGCCAGGACCACAGGATCACGTGCGCAGCGAGTTGTCGGCCAGGCCGCCCGGCCATCCCACTGTGTGTGTGTGTACTCACCTATTTGTGCTTGCGGGGGTTTAGCTTTGGCTCTTTGGTCTGGCCTCTCAACTGTCAATCAACTGGTGTACAGATTCCTGAGCCTACTTGGCTCTATCATATCTACATTTGAAACTGTGTATGGAGTCAGCCTCCACCACATCACTGCCTAACGCATTCCATCTGTTAACTACTCTGACACTGAAAAAGTTCCTTCTAACGTCCCTGTGGCTCATGTGGGTACTCAGTTTCCACCTGTGTCCCCTTGTTCGCGTACCACCAGTGTTGAATAGTTTATCCTTGTTTACCCAGTCGATTCCCCTGAGGATTTTGTAGGTTGTGATCATGTCTACCCCTACTCTTCTGTCCTCCAGGGTCGTAAGGTGCATTTCCCGTAGCTTTTCCTCATAACTCATGCCTCTTAGTTCTGGGACTAGTCTAGTAGCATACCTTTGGACTTTTTCCAGCTTCGTCTTGTGCTTGACAAGGTACGGGCTCCATGCTGGGGCCGCATACTCCAGGATTGGTCTTACATATGTTGTGTACAAGATTCTGAATGATTCCTTACACAGGTTCCTGAACGCCGTTCTGATGTTAGCCAGCCTCGCATATGCCGCAGACGTTATTCTCTTTATGTGGGCTTCAGGAGACAGGTTTGGTGTGATATCAACTCCTAGATCTTTCTCTCTGTCTGTTTCATTAAGTACTTCATCTCCTATTCTGTATCCTGTGTCTGGCCTCCTGTTTCCACTGCCTAGTTTCATTACTTTGCATTTACTCGGGTTGAACTTCAACAGCCATTTGTTGGACCATTCATCCAATCTGTCTAGGTCATTTTGTAGCCTCCTACTATCCTCCTCTGTTTCAATCCTCCTCATAATTTTTGCATCGACGGCAAACATTGAGAGGAACGAATCTATACCCTCTGGGAGATCATTTACATATACCAGAAACAGTATAGGTCCAAGGACTGACCCCTGCGGGACTCCACTTGTAACGTCTCGCCAATCTGAGACCTCACCCCTCACACAGACTCGTTGTCTCCTGTTGCTTAGGTACTCCTCTATCCACTGGAGTACCTTCCCGTTCACTCCAGCCTGCCTCTCCAGCTTTTTCACTAGCCTCTTGTGTGGCACTGTATCAAAGGCTTTCTGACAATCCAAAAATATGCAGTCTGGCCACCCTTCTCTTTCTTGCCTTATTTTTGTTACCTGGTCGTAGAAGTCAAGTAACCCTGTGAGGCAGGACCTGCCATCCCTGAACCCATGTTGATGCTGTGTTACAAAGTTCCTTCGCTCCAGATGCTCCACTAGTTTTTTTCGCACAATCTTCTCCATCAGCTTGCATGGTATGCAGGTTAGGGACACAGGCCTGTAGTTCAGTGCCTCCTGTCAATCCCCTTTCTTGTATATCAGGACTACGTTGGCTGCTTTCCAAATATCTGGCAGTTCCCCTGTTGCCAGTGATTTGTTATACACTGTGGTATGAGTGGTAGGAGAGTGGTAGGCACAGTTCTCCTGCTCCTTCCTTTAGAACCCATGGGGAGATTCCATCTGGGCCTATAGCCTTTGTCACATCCAACTCTAGTGGATGTGACAAAGGCTCCTTACAAATGCTAGGCTCCTAGGCAAAGGCTTCCTTACTTCCCCGCTGGTAATCTCAAACTCTTCCAGTGGTTCCTGGTTAGCTATTCCCACACGTACCTCTGGAATTTCTCCTTGCTCNGGAAGGACGTGTTGCTTGGAAGGATGTGTTGCTTGCAAGGACTGTATTGCTTGGAAGGACTGTGTTGCTTGGAAGGACTGTATTGCTTGGAAGGACTGTTGCTTGGAAGGATGGTATTGCTTGGAAGGACTGTGGTGCTTGGAAGGTGTATTGCTTGGAAGGACTGTGTTGCTTGGAAGGATGGTATTGTTGGAAGGATGCATGCTTGGAAGGACTGTGTTGCTTGGAAGGACTGTGTTGCTTGGAAAGATTGTGTTGCTTGGAAGGACTGTATGCTTGAAGGACTGTGTTGCTTGGAAGGACTGTGTTGCTTGGAAGGACTGTGTTGCTTGGAAGGATGGTATTGCTTGGAAGGACTGTGTTGCTTGGAAGGACTGTATTGCTTGGAAGGACTGTATTGTTGGAAGGATGGTATGTTTGGAAGGACTGTGTTGCTTGGAAGGACTGTATTGCTTGGAAGGACTGTATTGCTTGGAAGGATGGTATTGCTGGAAGGACTGTGTTGCTTGGAAGGACTGTATTGCTTGGAAGGACTGTGTTGCTTGAAGGACTGTGTTGCTTGGAAGGACTGTATTGCTTGGTAGGATTGTGTTGCTTGGAAGGACTGTGTTGCTTTGAAGGACAGTGTTGCTTGAAGGATGGTATTGCTTGGAAGGACCGTGTTGCTTGGAAGGATGTATCGCTTGGAAGGACTGTGTTGCTTGGAAGGACTGAGTTGCTTTGAAGGACTGTATTGCTTGGAAGTACTGTATTGCTGGGAAGGACGTGTTGCTTGAAGGACTGTATTGCTTGGAAGGACTGTGTTGCTGGAAGGATGGTATTGCTTGGAAGGACTGTATTGCTTGGAAGGACTGTATTGCTTGGAAGGATTGTGTTGCTTGGAAGGACTGTGTTGCTTGGAAGGACAGTGTTGCTTGAAGGATGGTATTGCTTGGAAGGAGCGGTTTGCTTGGAGGACTGTATTGCTTGGAAGGACTGGGTTGCTTGATGGACTGAGTTGCTTTGAAGGACTGTTGCTTGGAAGTACTGTATTGCTGCGAAGGACGCGTTTCTTGGAAGGATTGTATTGCTTGGAAGTACTGTATGCTTGAAAGGACGTGTTGCTTGGAAGGACTGTTGCTGGAAGGACTGTGTCGCTTGGAAGGATGGTATTGCTTGGAAGGACTGTGTTGCTTGGAAGGGTTGTATTGCATGGAAGGACTGTGTTGCTTGGAAAGACTGTATTGCTTGGAAGGACTGTATTGTTGGAAGGATGGTATTGCTTGGAAGGACTGTATTGCTTGGAAGGACTGTGTTGCTTGGAAAGATTGTGTTGCTTGGAAGGATGGTATTGCTTGGAAGGACTGTGTTGCTTGGAAGGACTGTATTGCTTGGAAGGACTGTATTGTTGGATGGACGTGTTGCTTGGAAGGACTGTATTGCCTGGAAGGACTGTATTGCTTGGAAGGATGGTATTGCTTGGAAGGACTGTGTTGCTTGGAAGGACTGTATTGCTTGGAAGGACTGTGTTGATTGGAAGGATGGTATTACTTGGAAGGACTATATTGCTTGGAAAGACTGTGTTGCTTGGAAGGACTGTGTTGCTTGGAAGGACTCTATTGCTTGGAAGGACTGTATTGCTTGGAAGGATTGTGTTGCTTGGAAGGACTGTGTTGCTTGGAAGGACAGTGTTGCTTGAAGGATGGTATTGCTTGGAAGGACCGTGTTGCTTGGAAGGACTGTATTGCTTGGAAGGACTGTGTTGCTTGGAAGGATAGTATTGCTTGGAAGGACTGTGTTGCTTGGAAAGACTGTGTTGCTTGGAAGGATAGTATTGCTTGGAACGACTGTGTTGCTTGGAAGGACAGTATTGCTAGGAAAGACTGTGTTGCTTGGAAGGACTGTATTGCTTGGAAGGACTGTATTGCTTGGAAGGATTGTGTTGCTTGGAAGGACTGTGTTGCTTGGAAGGACAGTGTTGCTTGAAGGATGGTATTGCTTGGAAGGACCGTGTTGCTTGGAAGGACTGTATTGCTTGGAAGGACTGTGTTGCTTGGAAGGACTGAGTTGCTTTGAAGGACTGTATTGCTTGGAAGTACTGTATTGCTGGGAAGGACGTGTTGCTTGGAAGGACTGTATTGCTTGCAAGTACTGTATTGCTTGAAAGGACGTGTTGCTTGAAAGGACTGTATTGCTTGCAAGGACTGTGTTGCTTGGAAGGATGGTATTGCTTGGAAGGACTGTGTTGCTTGGAAGGGTTGTATTGCATGGAAGGACTGTGTTGCTTGGAAGGACTGTATTGTTGGAAGGATGGCATTGCTTGGAAGGACTGTGTTGCTTGTAAGGACTGTGTTGCTTGGAAGGACTGTATTGTTGGAAGGATGGTATTGTTTGGAAGGACTGTGTTGCTTGGAAGGACTGTATTGCTTGGAAGGACTGTATTGCTTGGAAGGACGTGTTGCTTGGAAGGACTGTATTGCTTGGAAGGACTATATTGCTTGGAAGGATGGTATTGCTTGGAAGGACTGTGTTGCTTGGAAGGACTGTATTGCTTGGAAGGACTGTGTTGCTTAGAAGGACTGTATTGCTTGGAAGGACTGTATTGCTTGGAAGGACTGTATTGCTTGGAAGGACTGTATTGCTTGGAAGGACTGTATTGCTTAGAAGGACTGTGTTGCTTGGAAAGACTGTGTTGCTTGGAAGGATAGTATTGCTTGGAAGGATTGTGTTGCTTGGAAGGACAGTCTTGCATGGAAGGACTGTGTTGCTTGGAAGGACTGTATTGCTTGGAAGGACTGTATTGCTTGGAAGGACGTGTTGCTTGGAAGGACTGTATTGCTTGGAAGGACTATATTGCTTGGAAGGATGGTATTGCTTGGAAGGACTGTGTTGCTTGGAAGGACTGTATTGCTTGGAAGGACTGTGTTGCTTAGAAGGACTGTATTGCTTGGAAGGACTGTATTGCTTGGAAGGACTGTATTGCTTGGAAGGACTGTATTGCTTGGAAGGACTGTATTGCTTAGAAGGACTGTGTTGCTTGGAAAGACTGTGTTGCTTGGAAGGATAGTATTGCTTGGAAGGATTGTGTTGCTTGGAAGGACAGTCTTGCATGGAAGGACTGTGTTGCTTGGAAGGACTGTATTGCTTGGAAGGACTGTATTGCTTAGAAGGACTGTGTTGCTTGGAAAGACTGTGTTGCTTGGAAGGATAGTATTGCTTGGAAGGATTGTGTTGCTTGGAAGGACAGTCTTGCATGGAAGGACTGTGTTGCTTGGAAGGACTGTATTGCTTGGAAGGACTGTGTTGCTTGGAAGGACTGTGTTGCTTGGAAGGACTGTGTTGCTTGGAAGGACTGTGTTGCTTGGAAAGACTGTGCTGCTTGGAAGGACAGTATTGCTGGGATCGACTGTATTGCTTAGAAGGATACAGCAGCCTCATCTTCCCTGCAACATCTTCATTATCACCATCCCCGTAGCATCCTCCTCTTCACCATCTCCGCAGCATCCTCATCTTCACTATCCCCTGTAGCATCGTCATCTTCACTATCCCCGCAACATCCTTATCTTCACAGTCACCTGTAGCATCCTCATCTCCACTATCCCTCAGCATACTCATCTTCACTAACCTCGGAGCATCCTCATCTTCACTATCGCCTGTAGCATCCTCATCTTCACAATTTCCGTATCATCCTCATCTTCACCATCGCCTGTAGCATCCTCATCTTCACCATCCCCATAGCATCCCAATCTTCACCATCCACACAGCGTCCTCATCTTCACCATCCCCGCAGCATCCTCATCTTCACTATCACCTGTAGCATCCTCATCTTCACTATCACCTCAGCATCCTTATCTTCATCATCCCTACATTATCCTCATTTTCACAATCCCCGCCGCTTCCTCGTCGTTACCATCCCCAGCAACATCTTCATTTGCACCATCCTCACATCATTCTCATCTTCACCATCACCTCTATCATCCTCATCTTCACCATCACCTCTATTATCCTCATCTTCATCATCCCAAATAGCATCCCTATCATCACCATCCGTGCAACATCCTCATCTTCACCATCCTTGCAGCATCTTCATCTTCACCATTCCCATAGCATACTCATATTCACCATTCCTGCAACATCCTCATCTTCATAATCACCTGTAGCATCCTCATCTTCACCATCTTCACAGCATCCTTATCATCACTATACATCACTATCACCTGTAGCGTCCTCAAATTCACCATTCCTGCAGGAGCCTCATCTTCATCACCTGTAGCATCCTCATTTTCACCATCTTCTCAGCATCCTTATCTTCACAATCCCCGCAGCATCCTCATCTTCACCATCTCCTGCAGCATTCTCATCTTCACCATCACCTGTTGCATCCTCATCTTCACCATCCCCCGAAGCATCGCTATCTTCACCATCATTGCAGCATCTTACTCTTCACAATCCCCAAAGCATCCTCGTCTTCATCCCAGCAGCATCCTCATCTTCACCTTCCTCACAGCATCCTCATCTTCAACATCCCAGCAGCATCCTCATCTTCACCATCCCTGCAGCATCCCCATCTTCACAATCCCCGCAGCATCCTCATCT
Source organism: Procambarus virginalis (assembly GCA_020271785.1). Lineage (NCBI taxonomy): Eukaryota > Metazoa > Arthropoda > Malacostraca > Decapoda > Cambaridae > Procambarus > Procambarus virginalis. The sequence continues at coordinate 76,413 of WNGS01001447.1, forward strand.
TCACAACCCCTGCAACATCCTTACCTTCACCATCCCCACATCATCCTCATCTTCAGTATTCCCGCAGCATCCTGATTTTCACAATCCCTGCAGGATCTTCATCTTCACAATCCCCACATCATCTTCATCTTCACCATTCCTACAGTATCCTCGTCTTATTCATCCTCACACAATCCTCATAACCATCTCCTGCAGCATCCTCATCTTCACCATCTCCACAGCATCCTCTTCACCATCACCTGCAGCATCCTGTTCTTCACCATCCCTGCAGCATCCGCATCTTCACCATCCTCTGTAGCATCTGCATGTTCATCATTCTCGAATCATCCTCATCTTCACTATCCTTGCAGCATCCTCATCTTCACCATCCTTTGCAGCATCCTCATCTTCACCATCCCCACAGCATCCTCAATTTCACCATCCCTGCAGCATCCTCATCTTCACCATCTCCTGTAGCATTCTCATCTGCACCATCCTTGAAGCATCTTCATCTTCATCCCCACATCAGCCTCATCATCACCATCCTCACAGCATTCTCATCTTCACAAACCCCGCAACTTTCTCATCTTTTCCATCACCTGTATCATCGTCATCTTCATCATCCCCTGTAGCATCCTCATCTTTACCATCCCTGCAGAATCCTCATTTTCACCATCCTTTGTAGCAACCGCATCTTCACCATCCCCGCAGCATCCTCATCTTCATCATCCCCAGCAGCATCCTCATTTTCACAAACCCTGCAGCATCCTCATCTTCCCCATTACCTGTAGCATCATCATCTTCACCATCACCTGTAGCACCCTTATTTTCACCATCCCCTCAGCATTGTCATCTTCCCTATCCCCTGCAGCATCGTCATCGTCACCATCCCCAACAACATCCTCATCTTCACTATGCCCTGCTTCATCCGCATCTTCACCATCCCCGAAGCATTCTCTTCTTCACCATTCCAAAAGTATCCTCATCTTCACCATCCTCGAAGCATCGTCATCTTCACCATCTCCACAGCATCCTCATCTTTACAATCACCTGCAGCATCCTTATCTTCACCATCCAAGCAGCATTCTCATCATCACCATCTCCATGGCACCTTCATCTTTACAATCCTTGCAGTATCCTCATCTTCACCATACCCACTTCATCCTCATCTTCACAATACCCGCTGCATCCTCATCTTCACCATTCCTACAGTATCCTCATCGTCACCATCTCCTGCAGTATCCTCTTCTGCCCCATCGCCTGTAACGACCTCATCTTCACCATCCCTTGCAGCATCTTCATTTTCACCACCCACGCAGCATCCTCATCTTCACCATCCCCGCAGCATCCTCATCTTCACTATCCCCGCTAAATCCTCATCTTCACAATCACCTCTAGTATCTTCATCTTCACCATCCCCACAGCATCCTCCTCTTCATCATTCCCACAACATCTTCATCTTCACCATCTCCGCAGCATCATCATCATCCTCACCATCCCCACAGCATCCTAATCTTCACCAACCTCACAACATCCTCATCATATCATCACTTGTAGCATCCTCATCTTCACCATCCCAACATCATCCTCATCTTCACCATCCCTGCAGCATCATCTTCACGATCCCAGCAGCATCATCATCTTCACCATCACAACAGCATCCTCATCTTCACCATCCTTGCCCCATCCTCATCTTCACCTTCCCCTCAACAGGTTCATCGTCACAATCCTCGCAGCATCCTCATCTTTACTATCATGCAGCATCCTCATCTTCATTCCCGCAGCATGCTCATCTTTACTATCCCCAGCAGCATCGTCATCTTCACCATCGTCCGCAGCATCCTCATATTCTGCATCCCCACAGCATCCTCACCTTCACTATCCCTGCAGCATCCTCTTCAACATCACCTGCAGCATCCTGATCTTCACCATCCCCACAGAATTCTCATCTTCACTATCCCCTGTAGAATCCTCATATTCACCATTCCAGCAGCATCCTCATGTTCACCAACCCCTGCAACATCCTCATCTTCACCATCCCCGCAGCATCCTCTTCTTCACCATCCCCTGTACCATCCGCATCTGCACCAACCATGCAGCATCCTCATCTTCAACATCCCCGCAGCATCCTCATCTTCAACATCCCCGCAGCATCCTCATCTTCAACATCCCCACAGCATCCTTATTTTCATCATCCCTGTGGAGCCCTCATCTTCACCATCTCATGCAGCATCCTCATTTGCACCATCCCTGCAGCATCCACATCTTCACTATCCCTGCAGCATCTTCATCTACACCAGCCTGTGCAGCATTCTCATCATCACCATCCTCGCAGCATCCTCATCTTCATCATCTCCTGTAGAATCCTCGTCTTCACCATCCCTGCAGAATCCTCATCTTCACCATATCCCTGCAACATCCTCATCTTCACCATCTCCGTAGCATCCTCAACTTCACCATCCCCTGTACCATCCGCATCTTCACAATCCCCGCAACATCCTCATTGTCAATATCCTTGCAGCATCCTCATCTTCATCATCCCTTACAGCATCCTCATCTTCACACCATCCACGCAGCATCCTCATCTTCACCATCCCCGTAGCATCCTCATCTTCACCATCCCTGTGGTGCTGTCATCTTCACCATCTCATGCAGCATCCTTATTTGCACCATCCCCACAGCATCCACATCTTCACTATCCCTGCAGCATCTTCATCTTCACCATCCCGTGCAGCATTCTCATCATAAACCCCGCAGCATGCTCATCTTCACCATCCCCTGTAAAATCCTCATCTTCACCATCCCTGCAGCATCCTCATCTTCACCATCCCCTGCAACATCCTCATCTTCATCATCCCTGCAGCATCATCTTCATCCTCTGTGTCATCCGCCTCTTCACAATTACCGCAGCATCCTCATCTTCACCATCTCCTGCAGCATCCTCATCTGCACCATCACTTGTAGCGACCTCATCTTCACCATCCCCTGAAGAATTTTTATCTTCACCATTCCCTGCAGCATCCTCATCTTCACCATCCCACAGCATCCTCATTTTCACCATACCCACTGCATACTCATCTTCCGTATCCCCTGCAGCATCTTCATTTTCACCATCGCCGCAGCATCCCCATCTTCACTATCACCTGTTGGATCCTTATCTTCACCATCCCCCTGCGCACCCTCATCTTCACTATCCACGCAGCATCCTCATATTCCCTATCCTTGCTGCATCCTCATCTTCAGAATCCCCGCAGCTTCCTTTTCTTTACCATTCCTGCAACATCCTCATCTTCACAATCACGTTTAGAATCCTCATTTTCACCATCCCACAGCATCCTCATCATCATCATAATCACCTGTAGTATCCTCATCTTCACCATCCCCACAGCATCCTCGTCTTCATCATTCCCATAGCATCCTCATCTTCACCATCTCTGCAGCATCTTCATCTTCACTATCCCCTGCAGCCTCCTTATCATCACCATCCCCTGCAGTATACTCTTCTTTGCCATCTCCACAGCATATTCACCATCCCCGCAGCATCTTCACCTTCACCATCCCCGCAGCATCCTTCTCACCATCACCTGCAACATCATGATCTTCACCATCCGCACAGCATCCTTTCACCATCACCTGCAGCATCCTCATCTTCACCATCCCCTGTACAGTCCGCATCTTCACAATCCCTGTGGGAACCGACCTGTGAGATTTATATATATTTAATTTATTTGAACTTATATAGAATTTATATTTACGTTAATTTGTATATTTCGATAGCAATTGGTATGATGTTAAGTGAACTGTATTTCTGCAATAATCTCACAAATTGGTCCTTACACATTAGGGGGGGGTTTATATTGAATTTATATATATGCAGCCAATCAAACTACAGTATTAAACTACATATATTAGTATACATTGAAGGTTCCTTATCTTATTACACAGCAGGCTTAGTTCACCAGGTATCTGGTGATTCTCATTGTCAGCATTATTCATATTGGCTAATTGGTTAAGCCTTGAGGGGCTTGTACTTGGGCTGCTCATAATGCTGAACAAGCACTGATGGTAGCCTAGGGTAAAATTCTGCACTCACTAGGCAATAATCCTACCTCTACTAGAGGTTAGCACTTAAAATTAATACACATTATATATATATATATATATATATATATATATATATATATATATATATATATATATATATATATATATATATATATATACATACACTAATGATTTGAGTGATAAACCAGTGTCACTGGAAGTACCTTTAGGTTAGCTCCTCAAAATCACCCTAGGATGGTATAGACACTAATTAATCACTCAAAGGTGTAATGATCATAAATAAATTATTATATAAACACAACTCAACTCGAGTTGATAAAAATATACCCAAAATAGGGTCTGCACCATTCATTAATGGTGCTAGGTTGTTTAATATAGTACAACTAGACTATGGTAATAATGGAACTAGGATGAACAATAAATAGTTCAACTAGTCACTGGTAATATCCTACCCTGTTGTGGGTTGGCAATTAGTAAACATTATATTGTGAACACTAGTGCAATATATATATATATTAAATAACTCTCTATTTTTTAGAAATAATATACACAATTATTGATGATAGCCTCTTAATTAGCCTCTAGAAACTTCTAATATTATCAAGAAGTATTAAATATTAATAGTGACCTCGCGAAATTAACTCCACAAAATTTGTAGATAATCTCTCACGAAATTAACACCACGAAATCCGTGAACAATCTCGTGAGGACACAGCCACTAATTTGGCTGGCTTCAATATTAGTGCTGTCATTTCACGGAATAAGAACCCTCCAAATACATGGGTGACCATGGAACCGCTGAATCAGGCTGAACTGGGCTGTGGGGTTCCTGAGCTCGTTCAAGGCAACACCGCCACCTTTGACTGGCAAAGTATTGTATAAATCGCACTGCACTAGTACCAGTGTATTTAATGAATCCACTGGTTAATTGGTTCATCCGGTACTAAGATGACCATATAATCTCGGTTCAAAAGACCAAATAATCTAGGTTCGAAGGACCAATTAATGTGGGAACCGACCTGTGAGATTTATATATATTTAATTTATATGAATTTATATAGTATTTATATTTACGTTAATTTATATATTTCGATAGCAATTGGTATGATGTTAAGTGGACTGCATTTCTGCAATAATCTCACAAATCGATACTTACACATTAGGGGGGGTTTATATTGAATTTATATATATGTAGCCAATCAAACTACAGTATTAAACTACATATATTAGTATACATTGAAGGTTCCTTATCTTATTACACAGCAGGCTTAGTTCACCAGGTTGTAGTTCACTAGGATGTAGACACCAAATTATCCTATTTTGAGGCAGTTTCCAACACCCAGTAACTGATGTATCAAGTCTTGATTCCTCTTCTTGTACCTGTCAAAGGTGCTAGCTATAAAGCCAGAATCCTAATATATGACAGCTATATAAGAGAAAACACTGTATATTATATATAATAAGGACCAAGGCTTAATTACCTTTTTTGAGTCGATCATTTGTGCTCTCACTGGATCACCTTATTTCTACCTAACATTAATGGCCAAAAATGATTAGATAAATGGGTTTCGAAAAAACACTTCCCTTCAGATTAATGACAGCGTGTTGATGATGGCAGATCACTACTCTGATCTTCCATAACACTTCGTCCAAGAGAATTTATAGGAGCAGTTATTTGCCCCACGACTCTGTGGTCTTAACAACAATGGCTTATAATAGGAGCCGAATTTGCCCCCTGCCTCTGGTTAACAACAATGGCTGACCACTCCTACCTCACTGACGCTACTGGCCTACATTATCCAGATATCAGAAAGTGATAGAAGGGTCACATTTACTCTATTTTGATTCTGATAATTAAGTTAATTAAAATGAGATGTTTTATGATGGTAAAAGTCCAAAGATTAATGTATTTAAGAAAAATTCCAACACAATAGCTGGTGAATTATAATAGTATGTGGTAATGATATCCCGTTTTCTATAGATGGAAAGTTCCACTACAAGTTACATTTTCTATGGGTAACTTGTTTATACAATGGCAGCAATATTATCTTCAATGTCGTGAAATATTATTAAATGGTGTCGGATTTTCCGACAATCCCCGCAGCATCCTCATCTTCAATATCATTGCAGGATCCTCATCTTCACCATCTCTTATAGCAGCCTCATCTTCACCATCACCTGTAGCATCCTCATTTTCACCATCCCTGCAGCATCCTCATCTTCACCATCCCAACAGCATCCTCATATTCACCATCCCCTCAGCATCCTGATCTTCACTATCCCTGCAGCATCCTCATCTACACCATCCATGTAGCATCCACATCTTCACTATCCCTGCAGCATCTTCATCTTTACTATCCCTGTAGAGTCCTCATCTTCACCATCACCTGTAGCTTCCTCATCTTCACAATCCCCACAGCATCCTCATCTGCACCATCCCCGCAGCATCCACATCTTCACTATCCCTGCAGCATCTTCATCTTCACCATCCATGTAGAATCCTCATCTTCACCATCACCTGTAACATCCTCATCTTCACAATTCCCACAGCATCCTCATCTTCACCATCCCCGCAGCATCATCTTCACCATCCCTGCAGCATCAACATCGTCACCATCCCCCGAAGCATCTTCATCTTCAACATTCCCTGCAGCATCCTCATCTTCACCATCACCACAGCATCCTCATCATCACAATGCTCGCAGCATCTGCATCTTCATCTTCACCATCCCCATCAGCATTGTCCTCTTCACCATCCTTGCAGCATCCTCATCTTCACCGTTCCTGCATCATCCTCATCTTCACCATCCCCAGAGGATCCTCATCTTTACCATCCCTGCTGCATCTTCATCTTCACCATACCCTTCAGCATTGTCCTCTCACCATCCTTGCAGCATCCTCATCTTCACTATCCCTGCATCATCCTCATCTTCACCATCCCCACAGCATCCTCATCTTCACTATCCCTGCTGCATCTTCATCTTCACCATCCCCTTCAGCATTGTCCTCTTCACCATCCTCGCAGCATCCTCATCTTCACCACCCTCTGCATCATCCTAATCATCACCATCCCTGCATCATCCTCATCTTCACCATCCATGAAGAATCCTCATCTTCACCATTCCCACAGGATCCTCATCATCACTATCACCTGTTGCATCCTCATCTTTATCATCCCCTGCAGCATCTTCATCCCCTGTAGCATCCTCATCTTCACCATCCCCCTCAGCATCCTCATCTTCACCATCCCTGCAGCATCCTCATCTTCTTAATCCCTGCAGCATCTTCATCTTCACTATCTTCGCAGCATACTCATTTTCATTATACCCGCTGCATGCTCATCCTCACCATCCCCTGCATCATCTTCATTTTCACCATCCCCTGCAGCATCCTCATCTTCACTATCCCTGTAGCATCCTCATTTTCACAATCTCCACAGAAACCCTCATCATCACCATTCACGCAGCACCATCATCTTCACGATCCCCGCAGCATCTTCATCTTCACCATCCCGCAGCATCGTCATCTTCACCATCTCATACAACATCCTCATCTTCACCATCCTCGCAGCATCCTCATCTTCACAATCTCTGTAGCATCCTCATCTTCACCATCCTTGCAGCATCCTTATTTTCACCATCCCCACCTCATCTCACTTTCACCCGCAGCATCCTCATCTTCACCATCCCTGTAGCATCCTCATCTACACTATCACTGTAGCATCCTCATTTTCACCATCCTCGCAGCATCAACATCTTCACCATCCCCCCCCTGAAACATCGTCATCTTCACCATTTCCTCCAGCATCCTCATCTTCACCATCACCGCAGCATCCTCATCATCACAATACTCGCAGCATCCTCATCTTCACCATCTCCGCAGCATCCTCATCTTCACCATCCTCGCTCCATCTTCATCATCACCATCAGCATTGTCCTCTTCACCATCCTCGCAGTATCCTCATCTTTACCATCCCTGCATCATCCTCATCTTCACCATCCCCAGAGCATCCTCATCTTCACCATCCCCACTGCATCTTCACCATCCTCTTCAGCATTGTCCTCTGCACAATCCTTGCAGCATCCTCATCTTTGGAGAAGATGAGGATGCTGCAAGGATTGTGCAGAGGACAATGCTGAAGAGGATGGTGAAGATGCAGTGGGGATGGTGAAGATGAGGATGCTCCCTGCATCATCCTCATCTTCACCATCCCCGCAGCATCTTCATCTTCACCATCCCCAAAGCATCCTCATCTTCACTATCCCTGTAGCATCCTCATTTCACCATCCCCGGCAGCATCCTCATCTTCACTATCCCTGTAGCATCCTCATTTTCACCATCTCCACAGAAACCCTCATCAGCCCCATCATCTTCATGATCCCCGCAGCCTCTTCATCTTCACCATCCCACAGCATCCTCTTCACCATCCCATACAGCATCCTCATCTTCACCATCCTTGCAGCATTCTTATCTTTACCAAACCCACAGCATCCTCATCTTCACTATCCCTGTAGCATCCTCATCTACACTATCACTGTAGCATCCTCATCTTCACCATCTTCTGCAGCATCGTCGTCTTCACCATCCCCGCAGCATTTTCATCTTCACCATCCCTGCAACATCCTTATCTTCACCATCCCTACAGCAACCTCATCTTCACCATCCCCGCAGCATCCTGATCTTTATCATCCCCACAGCATCCTCATCCTCACCGTCCCTTCAGCATCTTCATCTTCAACATCTCCTGCAGTATACTCATCTTTACCATCCCCGCAGCATCATCATCTTCACCATCCCCGCTGCATCTTCATCTTCACCATCCCCGCAGCATCACCATCTTCACCATCCCCGCTGCATCTTCATCTTCACCATCCCCTACAGCATCTTCATCATCCCCTGTAGCATCCTCATCTTCACCATCCCCTGTAGCATCCTCATCTTGACAATCCCCTCAGCATCCTCATCTTCACCATCCCCACATCATCCTCATCTTCATCCCTGCAGCATCCTCATCTTCTTAATCCCTGCAGCATCTTCATCTTCACTATCCCCTGCAACAATCTTATGTTTACCGTCCCCACAGCATCCTCATCTTCACCATCCCCACAGCATCCTCATTTTCACCATCCCAGCAGCATCCTCATCTTCACGATCCCTGTAGCATCCTCACCATCCCTTCAGCATCCTCGTCTTCAACATCTGCAGCATCCTCATCTTCACCATCCCTACAGCATTCTCATCCTCACTATCATCGCAGCATCCTGATTTTCACATTCCGGAGTGTTGCCACCTAGTCTCACTAATTTAGATTTCTGTGCAGATAATTTTAACCCTAAAAACCACTCTTGCGTCACTAATTGGTGGCGCAATAATGATGATGCAATATTTCCCCTTGTGTCAACAGTTGACAGTGTGTGGTTGTGAAGGATGGGTAATGGCAGTGTCACTGTTCTGGCATCACCTCCAGTCACTGTTGCCACCCTTACTTCACCATTAGTCACTGCCAATACTACCTTCTCCACTCAAAACTGCCATTGACAGTTCCACCCTCACTAAATTACCACTTGATCTGAAATAGTATTATGACCTCGTTACCTTCAAAACTGAAAAGACTTAACCAAAGCATTAGTTCTGGTCTTGAGAATATCAACAGTATATTTCGTTGATTTCGTGGCCCTTCGACTTTAGTAATCATGAGTGCAGTCGGTGGATGGAGGGTTTGGGTGTCCTTGTTGATGGTGGTGATAACCTCAACGACTTACCGTGAATGGGGGCGGGTGGAGATGTCCAAGATGGAGCTGAGTATGCTCCAGGACCAAGCCGCAGACTGGTAGAGCCAGCAAACAGGACTGCTGTACCTGGCACATACCCTGGCCTCCATGATGGGGTTAATCCCACAACTGCCCCAGCTAGACTCAGCGCTCCTCGACTCCCCAGATGATGACTACCCATGGCATTGGATAACATCATACACACAGTTGAGTGAACTTCTTCAGCAGATCGAGGAGCTAAAGAAGTTTTTGTGGCAGGTTGGTGAGGAACCACAGCGCCTGAGTAAGCCAGCCTAGCTGACTTTTCTCATAATAATTAGCGGCCTTCTCCTAATGAGTTAGACTTGTGAGATGGTCTTTGATTGGGTAACTGGTGATGACATGTCGAGAAACTAGCTGGAGTATGATGATCATTCGAGGAAGGAGCTTCAGTATGAGACCCACACGTGTGATGGTGAAGATATGAATGATGAGAGTTGAAGGATCAATAAGAAGACTGGTGAAGGGTCCGGTCTACTAGAGATAGTGCATGGCCTATAGGTGTGCCTGTGAGCCTATAGTAGGGAGGGGGGGTTGTGTGTGTGTGTGTTTGTGTGTGAGCCTAGGGGAGGAGGGAGGGATTGGGAGTGTGTGTGTGTGTGTGTGTGTGTGTGTGTGTGTGTGTGTGTGTGTGTGTGTGTGTGTGTGTGTGTGTGTGTGCGTGAACCGAGGGGGGAAGGGGGATTGAGTGTGTGTAAGTGAGCCAAGGGGGGTGGGGGGGGGGAAGGCAGGGAATGAGTGTGTGTGTGTGTGTATTCACCTAGTTGTCCTTGCTGGGGTTGAGCTCTGCTCTTTCGGCCTCACAACTGTTGTCAATCAACCGTTTCCAACTACTACTACTTTTTTTTCTTCCCACAACACACACACACACGCACACACACCAGGAAGCAGCCCGTGACAGCTGACTAACTCCCAGGTACATATTTACTGCTAGGTAACATAAACATCCACTACGGGCTCACCATAGCCCGTGCTACTTGGAACTTCTTGTTCCAGGTAGCGAATCTTTAAAACATGCTAGGTAACAGGGGCATAGGATGAAAGAACTCTGCCCATTGTTTCTCGCCGGCGGCCAGGACCACAGGATCACGTGCGCAGCGAGTTGTCGGCCAGGCCGCCCGGCCATCCCACTGTGTGTGTGTGTACTCACCTATTTGTGCTTGCGGGGGTTTAGCTTTGGCTCTTTGGTCTGGCCTCTCAACTGTCAATCAACTGGTGTACAGATTCCTGAGCCTACTTGGCTCTATCATATCTACATTTGAAACTGTGTATGAGTCAGCCTCCACCACATCACTGCCTAACGCATTCCATCTGTTAACTACTCTGACACTGAAAAAGTTCCTTCTAACGTCCCTGTGGCTCATGTGGGTACTCAGTTTCCACCTGTGTCCCCTTGTTCGCGTACCACCAGTGTTGAATAGTTTATCCTTGTTTACCCAGTCGATTCCCCTGAGGATTTTGTAGGTTGTGATCATGTCTACCCCTACTCTTCTGTCCTCCAGGGTCGTAAGGTGCATTTCCCGTAGCTTTTCCTCATAACTCATGCCTCTTAGTTCTGGGACTAGTCTAGTAGCATACCTTTGGACTTTTTCCAGCTTCGTCTTGTGCTTGACAAGGTACGGGCTCCATGCTGGGGCCGCATACTCCAGGATTGGTCTTACATATGTTGTGTACAAGATTCTGAATGATTCCTTACACAGGTTCCTGAACGCCGTTCTGATGTTAGCCAGCCTCGCATATGCCGCAGACGTTATTCTCTTTATGTGGGCTTCAGGAGACAGGTTTGGTGTGATATCAACTCCTAGATCTTTCTCTCTGTCTGTTTCATTAAGTACTTCATCTCCTATTCTGTATCCTGTGTCTGGCCTCCTGTTTCCACTGCCTAGTTTCATTACTTTGCATTTACTCGGGTTGAACTTCAACAGCCATTTGTTGGACCATTCATCCAATCTGTCTAGGTCATTTTGTAGCCTCCTACTATCCTCCTCTGTTTCAATCCTCCTCATAATTTTTGCATCGACGGCAAACATTGAGAGGAACGAATCTATACCCTCTGGGAGATCATTTACATATACCAGAAACAGTATAGGTCCAAGGACTGACCCCTGCGGGACTCCACTTGTAACGTCTCGCCAATCTGAGACCTCACCCCTCACACAGACTCGTTGTCTCCTGTTGCTTAGGTACTCCTCTATCCACTGGAGTACCTTCCCGTTCACTCCAGCCTGCCTCTCCAGCTTTTTCACTAGCCTCTTGTGTGGCACTGTATCAAAGGCTTTCTGACAATCCAAAAATATGCAGTCTGGCCACCCTTCTCTTTCTTGCCTTATTTTTGTTACCTGGTCGTAGAAGTCAAGTAACCCTGTGAGGCAGGACCTGCCATCCCTGAACCCATGTTGATGCTGTGTTACAAAGTTCCTTCGCTCCAGATGCTCCACTAGTTTTTTTCGCACAATCTTCTCCATCAGCTTGCATGGTATGCAGGTTAGGGACACAGGCCTGTAGTTCAGTGCCTCCTGTCAATCCCCTTTCTTGTATATCAGGACTACGTTGGCTGCTTTCCAAATATCTGGCAGTTCCCCTGTTGCCAGTGATTTGTTATACACTGTGGTAGGAGTGGTAGGAGAGTGGTAGGCACAGTTCTCCTGCTCCTTCCTTTAGAACCCATGGGGAGATTCCATCTGGGCCTATAGCCTTTGTCACATCCAACTCTAGTTGGATGTGACAAAGGCTCCTTACAAAGGCTAGGCTCCTAGGCAAAGGCTTCCTTACTTCCCCGCTGGTAATCTCAAACTCTTCCAGTGGTTCCTGGTTAGCTATTCCCACACGTACCTCTGGAATTTCTCCTTGCTCTAAGGTGAAGACCTCCTGGAATTTCTTATTCAATTCCTCACACACTTCCTTGTCATTTGTAGTGAATCCTTCCGCCCCTATCCTTACTTTCATAACCTGTTCCTTTACTGTTGTTTTTCTCCTTATGTGGCTATGCAACAATTTAGGCTGAGTCTTTGCCTTGCTTGCGATATAATTTTCGTATTGTCTTTCTGCCTCTCTTCTCATTCCTGGCATTCTGGTATCTTTCTCTGCTCTTCAGTGTCCTGTTATTCCTATTGTTTCTCCATGCCCTTTTACTTTGCTGTTTAGTTAGCCTACATCTCTGATTAAATCATGGGTTTCTCATTTTCATTTCTCTGTTTTCCTTTTTGACTGGGACAAACTTGTTTGCTGCGTCCTTGCACTTCTGTGTGATGTAATCCATCATATCTTGGGCCGTCTTTCCCCTGAGCTCTGTTTCCCATGCTATATCTGTTAGGAATTTTCTTATCCTCTCATAGTTTCCCTTTCGGTATGCTAACCTTTTGGTTTCAGTATCCCTCCTCGAGTTCAATAACCCTTCTTCAATCAAGTACTCAAACACCAGTACACTGTGGTCGCTCATTCCTACTGGGTCCTCAAAACCGATTTTTCTTATGTCGGAGTCGTTCAGAGTGAAGACTAGGTCGAGTCTCGCTGGTTCGTCATTGCCTCTCATCCTTGTGGGTTCTCTGACATGCTGGGTTAAGAAGTTTCTTGTCACCACCTCCAATAGTTTGGCTCTCCACGTATCCACGCCTCCATGCGGTTCCTTGTTCTCCCAGTCAATCCTTCCGTGATTGAAGTCGCCCATGATGAGCAGGTGGGATCTATTTCTACAGGCAGCAGAGGCTGCCCTCTCAGTTATTTTGTTAACTGTCATGTTTTTGTTTTCATACTCTTGACTGGGTTTTCTGTCATTTGGTGGAGGGTTGTATATTACTGCTACTACTATTCTTGGTCCTCCCATTGTTATGGTGCCTGCTATGTAGTCTCTGAACTCCTCACAGCCCGGGATGGCCATCTCCTTAAAACTCCATTCCTTTCTCATGAGTAGGGCCACTCCGCCTCCTCCCCTACCTTCCCTCTCTTTCCTTATTACTGTGTGTGTGTGTGTGTGTGTGTGTGTGTGTGTGTGTGTGTGTGTGTGTGTGTGTGTGTGTGTGTGTGTGTGTGTGTGTGTGTGTGCGTGTGTGTGTGTGAACCCACCTAGTTGTACTCACCTAGTTGTGTTTGTGGGGGTTGAGCTCTGGCTCTTTGGTCCTGCCTCTCAACTGTCAATCAACAGGTGTACAGATTCCTGAGCCTATTGGGCTCTATCATATCTACACTTGAAACTGTGTATGGAGTCAGCCTCCACCACATCACTTCCTAATGCATTCCATTTGTCAACCACTCTGACACTAAAAAAGTTCTTTCTAATATCTTTGTGGCTCATTTGGGCACTCAGTTTTAACCTGTGTCCCCTTGTGCATGTGCCCCTTGTGTTAAATAGCCTGTCTTTATCTACCTTATCAATTCCCTTCAGAATCTTGAATGTGGTGATCATGTCCCCCCTAACTCTTCTGTCTTCCAGCGAAGTGAGGTTTAATTCCCGTAGTATCTCCTCGTAGCTCATACCTCTCAGCTCGGGTGCTAGTCTGGTGGCAAACCTTTGAACCTTTTCCAGTTTAGTCTTATCCTTGACTAGATATGGACTCCATGCTGGGGCTGCATACTCCAGGATTGGCCTGACATATATGGTATACAAAGTTCTGAATGATTCTTTACACAAGTTTCTGAATGCCGTTCGTATGTTGGCCAGCCTGGCATATGCCGCTGATGTTATCCTTTTGATATGTGCTGCAGGAGAGAGGTCTGGCGTAATATCAACCTCCAAGTCTTTTTCTTTCTCTGACTCCTGAAGAATTTCCTCTCCCAGATGATACCTTGTATCTGGCCTCCTGCTCCCTACACCTACCTTCATTACATTACATTTGGTTGGGTTAAACTCTAACAACCATTTGTTCAACCATTCCTTCAGCTTGTCTAGGTCTTCTTGAAGCCTCAATCATTCTTCTTCTGTTTTAATCCTTCTCATAAGTTTGGCATCGTCCGCAAACATTGAGAGAAATGAATCGATACCCTCCGGGTATCGATTCATTTTTTCATTTCATCAGACCATTTACATATATCAGAAACAAGATAGGACCGAGTACAGAGCCCTGTGGGACTCCTCTGGTGAATTCACGCCAATCGGAGGTCTCACCCCTCACCGTAACTCTCTGCTTCCTATTGCTTAGATACTCCCTTATCCACTGGAGCACCTTACCAGCTACACCTGCCTGTATCTCCAGCTTATGTACCAACCTCTTATGCGGCACTGTGTCAAAGGCTTTCCGACAATCCAAGAAAATGCAGTCCGCCCAGCCCTCTCTTTCTGGCTTAATCTTTGTTACCTGATCGTTGAATTCTATCAAGCCTGTAAGGCAAGATTTACCCTCCCTGAACCCATGTTGGCGATTTGTCACGAAGTCCCTTCTCTCCAGATGTATTACCAGCTTTTCTCACGATCTTCTCCATTACCTTGCATGGTATACAAGTCAAGGACACTGGCCTGTAGTTCAGTGTATCTTGCCTGTCGCCCTTTTTGTATATTGGGACCACATTTGCCATCTTCCATATTTCTGGTAGGTCTCCTGTCTCCAGTGACTTACTATACGCTATGGAGAGTGGCAAGCAAAGTGCCTCTGCACACTCTTTCAGTATCCACGGTGAGATCCCGTCTGGACCAACAGCCTTTCTAACATCCAGATCCAGCAGGTGTCTCTTGACCTCCTCCCTCGTTATTTCGAACTCTCCCAAGGCCGCCTGGTTTACCTCCCTTTCTCCTAGCACAGTGACCTCACCTTGATCTATTGTGAAGATCTCCTGGAACCTCTTGTTGAGTTTTTCACACACCTCTTTGTCATTCTCTGTATACCTGTCCTCGCCTGTTCTAAGTTTCAATACCTGTTCTTTCAATGTTGTTTTCCTTCTGATGTGACTGTGGAGTAGCTTTGATTCGGTCTTGGCTTTGTTTGCTATATCATTTTCAAAACTTTTCTCTGCTTCTCTTCTTACCCTGACGTACTCATTTCTGGTTCTCTGGTATCTCTCTCTGCTTTCTGGTGTTCTGTTATTCCGGAAGTTCCTCCACGCCGTTTTGTTCAGTTTCTTCGCTTCCATACATGCCCTATTATACCATGGATTCTTCTGTTGGTTCTCGGATTTTTCCCTTTAGGCCAGGATGAACCTGTTTACTGCCTCCTGACACTTTAGGGTAACATAGTCCATCATACCCTGTACAGACTTATCTCTGAGGTCTGTGTCCCAAGGTATTTCACTTAGGAAACTTCTCATCTGTACACAATTCCCCTTTCGGTATGCCAGCCTTTTGATTCCTAGTTCTTTTTTGGGGGAGATAATTCCTAGCTCTACCAGGTACTCAAAGTTCAATACACTATGGTCACTCATTCCCAAGGGCGCTTAACACACCATGTGTGTGTGTGTGTGTGTGTGTGTGTGTGTGTGTGTGTGTGTGTGTGTGTGTGGTGAGCCTGGAGGGAGGAGTGAGGGAGGGAACTATCTGGGGGAAGCGTCAAGCCATTACGACTGCATAGCACTGGGAAGGGATCAGGATAAGGATGTGGGATGGGACGGGGAAAGGATAGTGCCTAACCACTTGGACGGTCAGGGATTGAGCACCAACCTGCATGAAGCGAGACCTTGGTTCTACCGTCCACCCCAAGTGGTTGGGCGAGGGAGAGGGGGGAGGATTGAGTGTGTGTGTGTGTGTGTGAGAGTCTACGATAGGCCCTGGCCATCTTCTCCTTATAGGATAGGGGGAAGATGACCAGCATACCTCCCAGCAGAAAGTAGTTTGGTCATCTTCATGACAGCTGCAAGAATGGAACCCAATGGAACTAAAGGAATTAAATCCATTCACTAGCTCATTTTCTGTTAAATACTAAATTGGGCACCTGGCCGTGTCTGGGTACCAATCTCTTTCTCTCCCCACTCCTCCCCTACTTCCCCCCACCCTCTACCTGCTCCACCTTTATACCTCCCTCCTTCCCTCTCCCCACCCAAGGAAATGAAATAATACGAAGTGGGATGTGGAACTGCTAAAAAATTTTTTAAAAAAATCTGATTTCGCACTTAATAAGAAAAAAATAAGGAGCCGAAATTTCTTCCAGGGGCCACTGTGGTCACACAGCTTGACCTGTGACATTTCTATACCCCCTTCCCCCCCACTGTATCATACTGAAAAGTTGTACGAGACTAGCCATATGGGTCTGGCCTCTAGGGTGGATAGGCAGATACACATTATATTTTACAGATATATCAGAGAAAATACTTACAAATATCATCTAGACAACGAGATTTAGAATATACATTGATGATGTAGTGCACCATCCCCGCAGCATCCTCATATTCACCATCCCCGCAGCATCCTCATATTCACCATCTTCGCAGCATCCTCATCTTCAACATCCCCACAGCATCCTCATTTTCACCATCCCCACACCAACCTCATCTTCATCACCACATACATCATCATCTTCACCATCCTCACAGCATCCTCATCATCACCATCCCTGCAGCATCCTCAACTTCACTATCCCCGTAGAATTGTCATCTTCACCATCCCCGCAGCATCGTCATCTTCACCATCCCCTGTAGCATCCTCATCCTCACTATCCCCACAGCATCATCATCTTCACCATCCCCGCAGCATCGTCATCTTCACCATCCCCGCAGAATCCTCATGTTCACCATCCCCTGTAGCATCCGCATCTTCACCATCCCCGCAGCATCCTCATCTTCACCATCCCTGCAAAATCCTAATCTTCACTATCCCCTGCAGCATCCTCATCTTCACTATCACTGTAGCATCCTCATCTTCACCATCCCTGCAGCATCCTCATCTTAACCATCCCCGCAACAATTTGATCTTCACTTTCTGTGACACATCATCATCTTTACCATTCTCGCAGCATCCTCATGTTCACTATCCCCCCAGCATCCTCATCTTCACCATCTTTGCAGTATCCTCATCTTCACTATTCCTGCAGCATCCTTATCTTCACCATACCCGCAGCATCCTCACCCAGCAAACACAAAACGTATAGAAAACGTTCATCTAACTCTTCCCATAGGTGTAGGAATAACTTGCATTGAGAATGGCGCAGGAGGGCATTTGAGAAACTTTTAATCCCAAATCCAAACACATAGGTTTTATAATAAATTGTTTTTCTACAACTATTTTGTTCCTAATGTATTTCAAATAGCTTTTACATGTTTAAATATAAAATTTATGGTGTTTTTTGTAAAATTCAATAATAAATTGTGAATGATATTTAATGGCTGAATGAAACCTTCAAAATACATTTAGTTATTCTATGATCAGAAAAAAGTAGTTTTCTAAATATTCTAAATATCACTCTTTTTTTAACACAATTTGACTACTTAAGCATTCCACTAAACACTAATATCATGTTTAAATACAAAATTTATGTATTATTCCCTAAAATAATTTATATAAATTGTAAATGTTGCTCAATAGTGGTGTGAAAGATTCTGAAAACATTTTGTTGTCTTATATATTGGCGTGTTGTTATTAACTGTCTCAAGTGCACAGTTTATCAAACAAGAAGATTAACATTCGTCAACCCTTAAAATCTTATGTTATCTTGCGGGTGCAAAATGGGGGAATCTTTAAGAACAGTATCTATATGACAAATGGTATTTTCCCAAACTCAAACAATGTAGGGTTTATTATTCTACACATATTTCTAATGACTCTTAGATGTTTACATTCTCTGAAGTATAGTTGTCAAGGCTGTGTCCATCACTCTCACCACAGATTCTTACACTCCTCTGCATGTTCAACTATAATGTTTCCATTCTGAATCTCCATGGACATTTGTATCCAAAATGAAACCAATGTGGTTTCCTTCAGCGCCTTCAGCAGCCAGCACATTTTCTCATTCATTTCCACAGATTCCAACATGGTAGGGGATTCACAGAAATTTGGCTATTCATATTGTTATCTATTATGAAAGCATTTCCATATTATATGACAAATACATGAGTTTATGATAAATTCGTTTTCTGTGATATAACAGTGGTATGCTGTTTTTTCTTTAAACCCCATACTGAACTAAATGACGAGAGTATATATTGTTTATTAAGAAGTGCCACCACTGACCGCCAATTAAGTGCTCACATCAATTATAACTCTATAAGAAATAACACACATGCCATGCTCAACTGTCGATCAACATTGACGCTGCACACACTCAGGCGCCATGACTCAAAATTGCCACTCATCAGTTATATGGAGGAGAAAACTTTGACAAACGTCACCTATCATAAATAAGAAGCACCACCATTGACTGCCAAGTGCTCATATCAAGTCTAACTCTAAGGAACAACATGCAATCATTGTAAATAACCACGTCAACACGGACTCTGGACCCGATACGTTTCCCAACATCATCACTCGTGCTGTCATCAAGATGAAAATGTTAGGACCTCTCCTATTGTTTATATATACACAGCAATGTCCAGTTACCCTGCTGTTTACCGGCCAAGAGCCCTGTTTCTGTGATAGGTAAGTCCGCTACGGGCTTACCGTAGCTACTTGGAACTTGTTTTTCCGAGTAGCTGAATTTTAAACAACAACAACAGCTGCTACCCTATTTTATATGAAAGATTACACAGTGTAGATCAAAAGCTAGTGATAAGCTCATCTAATATTCCCATCTCACAGGGAGGTTAGTCAAACATTGAATCAGGGTAGAAAACCCAAGCCTCAATACAAAAACAATCAAGTTTGATTAAAAATCTGGAGAGAACATTAAGTGCAAGGCTGATCTATTAGCCTCCACTAGCACACTCTGGTAGAACGCAAGAATATCTTCCAATTTTCCTGAGTGTATGAAGTGATTACAGAGCTCAAAGCTACCTCAAACCACTTGTTGGAGAGTATGTCCCAGCTCTTGTTTACATAGTTTATAATTAGAATGTTCACCATTAAGGGATTCATTACCTTCAGCCACCTGACATGTATATCGATATCCCAGTACCTAATTTCTAGTGCAGTGCAATCTAGTGCAACCCAATCCCCTAATATATGAACTTAAGCCATACAGTCTGTACCATAGATTTATGAAGTTGGATTAGGGCATGGCTATGCCAAAGGAAACAGAGTTAGTATAAATAGGTTAAGTCAGAGTGGAAAAATGTTGTAAGTTGAGTGCCTCAAGGCTCTGTCCTAGGACCTCTGTTGTTTATAATATATATAGATGATTTAGATTCAGGTTTGAGTAACTACATTTGCAAATTTGCCGATGATACAAAAATTGGTATGGAAATAACACAGAAGAAGACTCACTATCACTTCAAGTCGATCTAAATAGAGTTTTGAAATGGTCAAAAGATTGGTAGATGCAGTTCAATGCTGATAAATGTAAAGTTTTGAGTTAGGTAATGATGATAGAGTTACAAGATACGAGCTAGATGCTGTTGAGATTGCGAAGTAGAATATTGCGAAAGGGATCTTGGAGTTATGATTATAAGAATTTAAAACCAAAATCAATGCATGAATGTTCGTAATACAAATAGGACACTAGGATTATTAATCGAAGGGTTAATAACAAGACACCTGGTGTTGTTCTTCAGCTATATCTTGCTCTTAAAAGCTATTCATTCCTGTGCCGTCTCTTGGGTGGCTTAATCCTTATCAATCAATCAATTTGTTGTTCTAGTTAGGCCCCATTTTGATTATACAGTTCAGTTTTGGTCGCCGTACTATAGAATCGATATAATTCACTTGAACGTATCCAGCATAGATGACAAAGTTTCTTCCTTCCTCATTAGAAACCTGTCATATAAAAGAGATTAACAAAACTTAAATTGCATTCACTAGAAAGGCGATGAGTTAGGTGTGACATGATAGAGGTTTACAAGTTGATGAATGGACATAAACAATGGGATATTAAAAGTATCAGCACCAGACAGAAGAACACGAAATAATGGGTATAAATTGCATAAGTTTAGATTTTGGAAAGACCTGGGAAA
>WNGS01001450.1:0-18088 GCA_020271785.1 Procambarus virginalis
GAGGCCTTATCTTATTGTATGGTAGGCCTGGTCCACACAGGTATAAACAAGAATGATGAAACCAAATAATCCTCGTGGGTTGAGGCTAGCATCAACACCATGTACTGATTTACTAGGATTAATTCTTGCTTCCTCTTCAATTGTTCCCGTCAATGGGCACTTGCTGTAATTGCAGGAATCCTATATATAAGACAGCTATATCAGCGGATATATTGGTATATTATTTACAAGCACCAAAGAATAATTACCTGGGTTATGTCGCTTCTGTTTGTGCTAACTGATTCACCTTACATCTAATTAACATAACTGGCCAGAAATGTAAAGATAATAAACGGGTTTCGGTAATACACTTCCCTTATAGTAGAATCCACGTTAACTGCTTTTTCCTCGTTATGTCAATATGACGCGTTTACAAAATCACTGCTGTATTTGAAAGTCCCTATGTATTACTCATGGAATGCCAGTAGAAAATCATTTGAAGACGCAAACGAGGAGAGCGAGTCGACGGACGACCTGGCATATTCAAATAAACTACGATAGACAGACTGTACACCGTTCATCCCAATCAGGATGAATGCTTCATTCTTCACATGCTGTTGGTAAATGTGCCCGGTCCAACGTCTTTCCAGCAATTGAGATTTGTCAACGGCGTAACACATGCCACTTTCCGTAGTGCATGTCAAGCTCTGAATTTATTGAAGAACGACCGACACTGGGACGTATGCATTAATAATGCTTCTAACACGTTATATCCAAATCAAATTCGTGCATTGTTTGCAATCATATTGACCGCGTGCTCTCCTTCATATCAAACAAAGTTATGGGAGAAATATAAATCGCACATGGCTGAAGATATTATCCATCGAATACGCAAGGAAAATTAAAATATTGTTACGGCCCTAATGGGACGCAACCGGGTTCTTTTCTGATGGTATTAGAGTTTGGGTATCCGGCCCCAAGTCAGTAGAGGCTTTCAAGGGGTGAGCTCCGTAATGCAAGTAAAATAAAAAGTGGAGGTACATTAAATACTCAAGTTCGTCCCTTTATACCATGTATAATTAGTCTTCCCACCACCATAGATATATAAAAGTTATAAACGGAAATATCACTACACAATGTACATCATCGTCTCACTCTGAAGATGATGAACACTTGGCGAAGCTCACTTCGTGCAGTCTTGCCTGGTTTCCTATTCTGTGGCACTACCCTCTGCAAGTACTAGTAACCACGATGAGTCTACCCTTGCCACAGGCCAGCCAAATCACAATTCCACTGGGTGCCTCGTCGTGAAGGCCCACAACCACAGTCCAGCCTGTAGCTGGCAGGTACTAATCAGCCTCACGCTGTTAGGCCACTTCACGAGCGAATACTAGGGTTGCGAGCCCTAGGCAGGAGCCTCGTGTAACTCGCTGGTTACTCTCTTCATTCGGCACCACAGTCGGCCGTCTCTTCCACCAGCCAGCCCCGGGTATGGCGAATTGAACACTCTACAGTTCTCGTCCGGCGGCGTCTCACTGCTTATGCAAAGCAGACTGGTGGAGAGACCTTGGCTGCCTTGGGTAGACTCTTCCTGCATCACAGCAGCCCTATGTTGACTCTGAAAGCAGACACGTCATCAGTACTGGGACACTACATGGGAACCACTAGGAAACATCACTTACTGGCTTATACACAAACGTACAGCTTCTAGCTCAATAGATGGCGCTGATGTTCTGAGCACCACCCCACCAGAGGTCAGCACTAGCTACATCATGAGCTACCAGGACAAGAATCTAGTATGTCCAGCTGGCATATTCCTGCCACCACTAGATAGCGTCGTCCATTTCGTCGGGGTTTCGGGAGCGGACTCACAGATGGCGTTGACGTCACTGCACCGTGCTCTGACGATGAACTTGGGTTCGTAACAAATATGAACATAGATTTCACAGCAAAAATCTACAACGAAGCGTTCATAATGATTGAAGATTTGTTACATACAGTAATCACAATAGCGTGATGCATCAAATGAACAAATTCACAAGGGTAAATTAGCTCAGTTGATTAAGGCAGCGTCTGGGATCCTCTCGGACGTAGGTTCGATCCCTCATCAATGCCCTTGTGGATTTTTTAATTAAAGATGTGTGCATAGAAATCGCGAACAAAGTTTTCAATCAATTCAAAGTGCCATCACTGAACCGAGCTGCTGCTCCTCCGTTCGATGTAAAATTGCGTCGTGAACAAAATTACAACACGGGTGATCTGTTGTCGTATGTGCAATCAAATATTTCGTGTCCCCTGACAAGGACACTGTCAGTGTCCCTGTCAGGGAGTCAACAGTGTCCCTATCAGTGTGGTAACAGTGTCCCTGTCAGTGATGCAACAGTGTCCTGTCAGTTATACAACAGTGTCCCTGTCAGTGATGCAACAGTGTCTCTGTCAGGGATGCAACAGTGTCCCTGTCAGTGATGCAACAGTGTCCCTGTCAGGGATGCAACAGTGTCCTTGTCAGTGATGCAACAGTGTCACTGTCAATAATGAAACAGTGTCCATATCAGTGATGCAACAGTGTCCCTGTCAGTGATGCAACAGTGTCTCTGTCAGTGATGCAACAGTGTCACTGTCAATAATGCAACAGTGTCCCTGTCAGTGATGCAACAGTGTCACTGTAAATAATGCAACAGTGTCCCTGTCAGTGATGCAACAGTGTCTCTGTCAGTGATGCAACAGTGTCCCTGTCAGTGATGCAACAGTGTCCCTGTCAGGGATGCAACAGTGTCTCTGTCAGAGATGCAACAGTGTCCCTGTCAGTGATGCAACAGTATTCCTGTCAGGGATGCAACAGTGTCCCTGTCAGTGATGCAACAGTGTCTCTGTCAGTGATGCAACAGTGTCCCTGTCAGGGATGCAACAGTGTCTCTGTCAATAATGAAACAGTGTCCATATCAGTGATGCAACAGTGTCCCTGTCAGTGATGCAACAGTGTCTCTGTCAGTGATGCAACAGTGTCACTGTCAATAATGCAACAGTGTCCCTGTCAGTGATGCAACAGTGTCACTGTCATAATGCAACAGTGTCCCTGTCAGTGATGCAACAGTGTCTCTGTCAGTGATGCAACAGTGTCCCTGTCAGTGATGCAACAGTGTCCCTGTCAGGGATGCAACAGTGTCTCTGTCAGAGATGCAACAGTGTCCCTGTCAGTGATGCAACAGTATTCCTGTCAGGGATGCAACAGTGTCCCTGTCAGTGATGCAACAGTGTCTCTGTCAGTGATGCAACAGTGTCCCTGTCAGGGATGCAACAGTGTCTCTGTCAATAATGAAACAGTGTCCATATCAGTGATGCAACAGTGTCCCTGTCAGTGATGCAACAGTGTCTCTGTCAGTGATGCAACAGTGTCACTGTCAATAATGCAACAGTGTCCCTGTCAGAGATGCAACAGTGTCACTGTCAATAATGCAACAGTGTCCCTGTCAGTGATGCAACAGTGTCTCTGTCAGTGATGCAAAAGTGTCTCTGTCAGTGATGCAACAGTGTCAGTGATGCAACAGTGTCACTGTCAATAATGCAACAGTGTCCCTGTCAGTGATGCAACAGTGTCTCTGTCAGTGATGCAACAGTGTCCCTGTCAGTGATGCAACAGTGTCACTGTCAATAATGCAACAGTGTCCCTGTCAGTGATGCAACAGTGTCTCTGTCAGTGATGCAACAGTGTCTCTGTCAGGGATGCAACAGTGTCCCTGTCAGTGATGTAACAGTGTCCCTGTCCGTGATGCAACAGTGTCCCTGTCCGTGATGCAACAGTGTCTCTGTCAGGGATGCAACAGTGTCCCTGTCAGTGATGTAACAGTGTCCCTGTCCGTGATGCAACAGTGTCACTGTCAATAATGCAACAGTGTCCATATCAGTGATGCAACAGTGTCACTGTCAGGGATGCAACAGTGTCTCTGCCAGGGATGCAACAGTGTCCCTGTCAGTGATGTAACAGTGTCCCTGTCCGTGATGCAACAGTGTCCCTGTCCGTGATGCAACAGTGTCTCTGTCAGGGATGCAACAGTGTCCCTGTCAGTGATGTAACAGTGTCCCTGTCCGTGATGCAACAGTGTCACTGTCAATAATGCAACAGTGTCCATATCAGTGATGCAACAGTGTCACTGTCAATAATGCAACAGTGTCCCTGTCAGTGATGCAACAGTGTCCCTGATAGTGATGCAACAGTGTCCCTGTCAGTGATGCAATAGTGTCCCTGTCAGTGATGCAACAGTGTCTCTGTCAGTGATGCAACAGTGTCCCTGTCAGTGATACAACAGTGTCTCTGTCAGTGATGCAACAGTGTCTCTGTCAGTGATGCAATAGTGTCCCTGTCAGTGATGCAACAGTGTCTCTGTCAGTGATGCATCAGTGTCCCTGTCAGTGATGCAACAGTGTCTCTGTCAGTGATGCAACAGTGTCCCTGTCAGTGATACAACAGTGTCTCTGTCAGTGATGCAACAGTGTCTCTGTCAGGGATGCAACAGTGTCCCTGTCAGTGATGCAACAGTGTCCCTGTCAGGGATTCTACAGTGTCTCTGTCAGAGATGCAACAGTGTCCCTGTCAGTGATGCAACAGTATTCCTGTCAGGGATGCAACAGTGTCCCTGTCAGTGATGCAACAGTGTCTCTGTCAGTGATGCAACAGTGTCCCTGTCAGGGATGCAACAGTGTCTCTGTCAGAGATGCAACAGTGTCCCTGTCAGTGATGCAACAGTATTCCTGTCAGGGATGCAACAGTGTCCCTGTCAGTGATGCAACAGTGTCTCTGTCAGTAATGCAACAGGGTCCCTGTCAGTGATGCAATAGTGTCCCTGTCAGTGATGCATTAGTGTCCCTGTCAGTGATGCAACAGTGTCCCTGTCAGGGATGCAACAGTGTCTCTCTCAGGGATGCAACAGTGTCCTTGTCAGTTATCCAACAGTATCTCTGTCAGTGATGCAACAGTGTCTCTGTCAGGGATGCAACAGTGTCCCTGTTAGTGATGCAACAGTGTCCTGTCAGGGATGCAACAGTGTCCCTGTCAAGGATGCAACAGTGTCTCTGTCAGGGATGCAACAGTGTCCCTGTCAGTTATCCAACAGTGTCTCTGTCAGTGATGCATCAGTGTCCCTGTCAGTGATGCAACAGTGTCCCTGTCAGGGATGCAACAGTGTCCCTGTCAGGGATGCAACAGTGTCCCTGTCAGGGATGCAACAGTGTCTCTGTCAGGGATGCAGCAGTGTCCCTGTTAGTGATGCAACAGTGTCCCTGTCAGGGATGTAACAGTGTCCATGTCAGGGATGCAACAGTGTCTCTTTCAGGGATGCAGCAGTGTCCCTGTTAGTGATGCAACAGTGTCCCTGTCATGGATGCAACAGTGTCTCTGTCAGGGATGCAACAGTGTCCCTGTCAGTTATCCAACAGTATCTCTGTCAGTGATGCAACAGTGTCCCTGTCAGTTATCCAACAGTATCTCTTTCAGGGATGCAACAGTGTCCCTGTCAGTTATCCAACAGTATCTCTGTCAGTGATGCAACAGTGTCCCTGTCAGTGATGCAACAGTATCCCTGTCACAGATGCAACAGTGTCGCTATCAGTGATGCAACAGTGTTTCTGTCAGTGATGCAACAGTGTCACTGTCAATAATGCAACAGTGTCCCTGTCAGTGATTCAACAGTGTCACTGTCAATAATGCAACAGTGTCCCTGTCAGTTATCCAACAGTATCTCTGTCAGGGATGCAACAGTGTCCCTGTCAGTTATCCAACAGTATCTCTGTCAGTGATGCAACAGTGTCCCTGTCAGTGATGCAACAGTATCCCTGTCACAGATGCAACAGTGTCGCTGTCAGTGATGCAACAGTGTTTCTGTCAGTGATGCAACAGTGTCACTGTCAATAATGCAACAGTGTCCCTGTCAGTGATTCAACAGTGTCACTGTCAATAATGCAACAGTGTACCTGTCAGTGATGCAACAGTGTCTCTGTCAGTGATGCAACCGTGTCCCTGCCAGTGATGCAACAGTGTCTCTGTCAGGGATGCAACAGTGTCCCTGTCAGTGATGTAACAGTGTCCCTGTCCGTGATGCAACAGTGTCACTGTCAATAATGCAACAGTGTCCATATCAGTGATGCAACAGTGTCACTGTCAATAATGCAACAGTGTCCCTGTCAGTGATGCAACAGTGTCCCTGATAGTGATGCAACAGTGTCCCTGTCAGTGATGCAATAGTGTCCCTGTCAGTGATGCAACAGTGTCTCTGTCAGTGATGCAACAGTGTCCCTGTCAGTGATGCAACAGTGTCTCTGTCAGTGATGCAACAGTGTCCCTGTCAGTGATACAACAGTGTCTCTGTCAGTGATGCAACAGTGTCTCTGTCAGTGATGCAATAGTGTCCCTGTCAGTGATGCAACAGTGTCTCTGTCAGTGATGCAACAGTGTCCCTGTCAGTGATGCAACAGTGTCTCTGTCAGTGATGCAACAGTGTCCCTGTCAGTGATACAACAGTGTCTCTGTCAGTGATGCAACACTGTCTCTGTCAGGGATGCAACAGTGTCCCTGTCAGTGATGCAACAGTGTCCCTGTCAGGATGCAACAGTGTCTCTGTCAGAGATGCAACAGTATTCCTGTCAGGGATGCAACAGTGTCCCTGTCAGTGATGCAACAGTGTCTCTGTCAGTGATGCAACAGTGTCCCTGTCAGGGATGCAACAGTGTCTCTGTCAGAGATGCAACAGTGTCCCTGTCAGTGATGCAACAGTGTCCTGTCAGGGATGCAACAGTGTCCCTGTCAGTGATGCAACAGTGTCTCTGTCAGTAATGCAACAGGGTCCCTGTCAGTGATGCAATAGTGTCTCTGTCAGTGATGCATTAGTGTCCCTGTCAGTGATGCAACAGAGTCCCTGTCAGGGATGCAACAGTGTCTCTGTCAAGGATGCAACAGTGTCCCTGTCAGTTATCCAACAGTATCTCTGTCAGTGATGCAACAGTGTCACTGTCAGGGAGGCAACAGTGTCCCTGTTAGTGATGCAACAGTGTCCCTGTCGGGGATGCAACAGTGTCCCTGACATGGATGCAACAGTGTCTCTGTCAGGGATGCAACAGTGTCCCTGTCAGTTATCCAACAGTGTCTCTGTCAGTGATGCATCAGTGTCCCTGTCAGTGATGCAACAGTGTCCCTGTCAGGGATGCAGCAGTGTCCTTGTTAGTGATGCAACAGTGTCCCTGTCAGGGATACAACAGTGTCCCTGTCAGGGATGCAACAGTGTCTCTTTCAGGGATGCAGCAGTGTCCCTGTTAGTGATGCAACAGTGTCCCTGTCATGGATGCAACAGTGTCTCTGTCAGGAATGCAACAGTGTCCCTGTCAGTTATCCAACAGTATCTCTGTCAGGGATGCAACAGTGTCCCTGTCAGTTATCCAACAGTATCTCTGTCAATGATGCAACAGTGTCCCTGTCAGTGATGCAACAGTATCCCTGTCACAGATGCAACAGTGTCGCTATCAGTGATGCAACAGTGTCTCTGTCAGTGATGCAACAGCGTCACTGTCAATAATGCAACAGTGTCCCTGTCAGTGATGCAACAGTGTCACTGTCAATAATGCAACAGTGTACCTGTCAGTGATGCAACAGTGTCCCTGTCAGTGATGTAACAGTGTCCCTGTCCGTGATGCAACAGTGTCCCTGTCCGTGATGCAACAGTGTCTCTGTCAGGGATGCAACAGTGTCCCTGTCAGTGATGTAACAGTGTCAATGTCCGTGATGCAACAGTGTCACTGTCAATAATGCAACAGTGTCCATATCAGTGATGCATCAGTGTCTCTGTCAGGGATGCAACAGTGTCTCTGTCAGGGATGCAACAGTGTCCCTGTCAGTGATGTAACAGCGTCCCTGTCCGTGATGCAACAGTGTCCCTGTCCGTGATGCAACAGTGTCTCTGTCAGGGATGCAACAGTGTCCCTGTCAGTGATGTAACAGTGTCCCTGTCCGTGATGCAACAGTGTCACTGTCAATAATGCAACAGTGTCCATATCAGTGATGCAACAGTGTCACTGCCAATAATGCAACAGTGTCCCTGTCAGTGATGCAACAGTATCCCTGATAGTGATGCAACAGTGTCTCTGTCAGTGATGCAACAGTGTCCCTGTCAGAGATGCAACAGTGTCTCTGTCAGTGATGCAACAGTGTCTCTGTCAGGGATGCAACAGTGTCCCTGTCAGTGATGCAACAGTGTCCCTGTCAGGGATGCAACAGTGTCTCTGTCAGAGATGCAACAGTGTCCCTGTCAGTGATGCAACAGTATTCCTGTCAGGGATGCAACAGTGTCCCTGTCAGTGATGCAACAGTGTCTCTGTCAGTGATGCAACAGGGTCCCTGTCAGTGATGCAATAGTGTCACTGTCAGTGATGTATTAGTGTCCCTGTCAGTGATGCAACAGTGTCCCTGTCAGGGATGCAACAGTGTCTCTGTCAGGGATGCAACAGTGTCCCTGACAGTTATCCAACAGTATCTCTGTCAGTGATGCAACAGTGTCTCTGTCAGGGATGCAACAGTGTCCCTGTTAGTGATGCAACAGTGTCCCTGTCATGGATGCAACAGTGTCCCAGTCATGGATGCAACAGTGTCTCTGTCAGGGATGCAACAGTGTCCCTGTCAGTTATCCAACAGTGTCTCTGTCAGTGATGCATCAGTGTCCCTGTCAGTGATGCAACAGTGTCCCTGTCAGGGATGCAACAGTGTCCCTGTCAGGGATGCAACAGTGTCCCTGTCAGGGATGCAACAGTGTCTCTGTCAGGGATGCAGCAGTGTCCCTGTTAGTGATGCAACAGTGTCCCTGTCAGAGACGCAACAGTGTCCCTGTCAGGGATGCAACAGTGTCTCTGTCAGGGATGCAGCAGTGTCCCTGTTAGTGATGCAACAGTGTCCCTGTCATGGATGCAACAGTGTCTCTGTCAGGGATGCAACAGTGTCCCTGTCAGTTATCCAACAGTATCTCTGTCAGTGATGCAACAGTGTCCCTGTCAGTTATCAACAGTATCTCTGTCAGGGATGCAACAGTGTCCCTGTCAGTTATCCAACAGTATCTCTGTCAGTGATGCAACAGTGTCCCTGTCAGTTATCCAACAGTATTCCTGTCAGGGTTGCATCAGTGTCTCTGACAGTCATGCAACAGTGTCCCCGTAAGTGATGCAACAGTGTCACTGTCAGTTATGCAACATTGTCCCTGTCCATGCTGCAACAGTGTCCCTGACAGTGATGCAACAGTGTCCCTGTCAGTTATGCAACAGTATCCCTGTCAGTGATTCAACAGTGTCCCTGTCAGTGATGCAATAGTGTCCCTGTCAGTGATGCAACAGTATCCCTGTCAGTGATGCAACAGTATCCGTCATTGATACAACAGTGTCCCTGTCAGTGATGCAATAGTGTCCCTGTCAGTGATGCATTAGTGTCCCTGTCAGTGATGCAATAGTGTCCCTGTCAGTGATGCAACAGTGTCCCTGTCAGTGATGCATTAGTGACCCTGTCAGTGATGCAATATTGTCCCTGTCAGTGTTGCAACAGTGTCCCTGTCAGATATACAACAGTGTCCCTGTCAGGGATGCAACAGTGTCCCTGTCAGGGATGCAACAGTGTCCCTGTCAGGATGCAACAGCGTCTCTATCAGGATGCAACAGTGTCCTGTCAGGATGCAACAGTGTCCCTGTCAGGGATGCAACAGTGTCTCTGTCAGTGATGCAACAGTGTCCCTGTCAGTGATGTAACAGTGTCCCAGTCCGTGATGCAACAGTGTCCCTGTCCGTGATGCAACAGTGTCTCTGTCAGGGATGCAACAGTGTCCCTGTCAGTGATGTAACAGTGTCCCTGTCCGTGATGCAACAGTGTCACTGTCAGTGATGCAACAGTGTCATATCAGGGATGCAACAGTGTCACTGTCAGGGATGCAACAGTGTCTCTGCCAGGGATGCAACAGTGTCCTGTCAGTGATGTAACAGTGTCCCTGTCCGTGATGCAACAGTGTCCCTGTCCGTGATGCAACAGTTTCTCTGTCAGGGATGCAACAGTGTCCCTGTCAGTGATGTAACAGTGTCCCTGTCCGTGATGCAACAGTGTCACTGTCAATATTGCAACAGTGTCCATATCAGTGATGCAACAGTGTCACTGTCAATAATGCAACAGTGTCCCTGTCAGTGATGCAACAGTGTCCCTGATAGTGATGCAACAGTGTCCCTGTCAGTGATGCAATAGTGTCCCTGTCAGTGATGCAACAGTGTCTCTGTCAGTGATGCAACAGTGTCCCTGTCAGTGATACAACAGTGTCTCTGTCAGTGATGCAACAGTGTCTCTGTCAGTGATGCAACAGTGTCCCTGTCAGTGATGCAACAGTGTCTCTGTCAGTGATGCAACAGTGTCCCTGTCAGTGATGCAACAGTGTCTCTGTCAGTGATGCAACAGTGTCCCTGTCAGTGATACAACAGTGTCTCTGTCAGTGATGCAACAGTGTCTCTGTCAGGGATGCAACAGTGTCCCTGTCAGTGATGCAACAGTGTCCCTGTCAGGGATGCAACAGTGTCTCTGTCAGAGATGCAACAGTGTCCCTGTCAGTGATGCAACAGTGTTCCTGTCAGGGATGCAACAGTGTCCCTGTCAGTGATGCAACAGTGTCTCTGTCAGTGATGCAACAGTGTCCCTGTCAGGGATGCAACAGGGTCCCTGTCAGTGATGCAATAGTGTCCCTGTCAGTGATGCATTAGTGTCCCTGTCAGTGATGCAACAGTGTCCCTGTCAGGGATGCAACAGTGTCTCTGTCAGGGATGCAACAGTGTCCCTGTCAGTTATCCAACAGTATCTCTGTCAGTGATGCAACAGTGTCCTCTGTCAGGGATGCAACAGTGTCCCTGTTAGTGATGCAACAGTGTCCCTGTCAGGGATGCAAAAGTGTCCCTGTCAGGATGCAACAGTGTCTCTGTCAGGGATGCAACAGTGTCCCTGTCAGTTATCCAACAGTGTCTCTGTCAGTGATGCATCAGTGTCCCTGTCAGTGATGCAACAGTGTCCCTGTCAGGGATGCAACAGTGTCCCTGTCAGGGATGCAACAGTGTCCCTGTCAGGGATGCAACAGTGTCTCTGTCAGGGATGCAGCAGTGTCCCTGTTAGTGATGCAACAGTGTCCCTGTCAGGGATGCAACAGTGTCCTGTCAGGGATGCAACAGTGTCACTGTCAGGGATGCAGCAGTGTCCCTGTTAGTGATGCAACAGTGTCCCTGTCATGGATGCAACAGTGTCTCTGTCAGGGATGCAACAGTGTCCCTGTCAGTTATCCAACAGTATCTCTGTCAGTGATGCAACAGTGTCCCTGTCAGTTATCCAACAGTATCTCTGTCAGGGATGCAACAGTGTCCCTGTCAGCTATCCAACAGTATCTCTGTCAGTGATGCAACAGTGTCCCTGTCAGTGATGCAACAGTATCCCTGTCACAGATGCAACAGTGTCGCTATCAGTGATGCAACAGTGTTTCTGTCAGTGATGCAACAGTGTCACTGTCAATAATGCAACAGTGTCCCTGTCAGTGATGCAACAGTGTCACTGTCAATAATGCAACAGTGTACCTGTCAGTGATGCAACAGTGTCTCTGTCAGTGATGCAACAGTGTCCCTGCCAGTGATGCAACAGTGTCTCTGTCAGGGATGCAACAGTGTCCCTGTCAGTGATGTAACAGTGTCCCTGTCCGTGATGCAACAGTGTCACTGTCAATAATGCAACAGTGTCCATATCAGTGATGCAACAGTGTCACTGTCAGGGATGCAACAGTGTCTCTGTCAGGGATGCAACAGTGTCCCTGTCAGTGATGTAACAGTGTCCCTGTCCGTGATGCAACAGTGTCCCTGTCCGTGATGCAACAGTGTCTCTGTCAGGAATGCAACAGTGTCCCTGTCAGTGATGTAACAGTGTCCCTGTCCGTGATGCAACAGTGTCACTGTCAATAATGCAACAGTGTCCATATCAGTGATGCAACAGTGTCACTGTCAATAATGCAACAGTGTCCCTGTCAGTGATGCAACAGTGTCCCTGATAGTGATGCATCAGTGTCCCTGTCAGTGATGCAATAGTGTCCCTGTCAGTGATGCAACAGTGTCTCTGTCAGTGATGCAACAGTGTCCCTGTCAGTGATGCAACAGTGTCTCTGTCAGTGATGCAACAGTGTCTCTGTCAGTGATGCAATAGTGTCCCTGTCAGTGATGCAACAGAGTCTCTGTCAGTGATGCATCAGTGTCCCTGTCAGTGATGCAACAGTGTCTCTGTCAGTGATGCAACAGTGTCCCTGTCAGTGATACAACAGTGTCTCTGTCAGTGATGCAACAGTGTCTCTGTCAGGGATGCAACAGTGTCCCTGTCAGTGATGCAACAGTGTCCCTGTCAGGGATGCTACAGTGTCTCTGTCAGAGATGCAACAGTGTCCCTGTCAGTGATGCAACAGTATTCCTGTCAGGGATGCAACAGTGTCCCTGTCAGTGATGCAACAGTGTCCCTGTCAGTGATGCAACAGTGTCCCTGTCAGGGATGCAACAGTGTCTCTGTCAGAGATGCAACAGTGTCCCTGTCAGTGATGCAACAGTATTCCTGTCAGGGATGCAACAGTGTCCCTGTCAGTGATGCAACAGTGTCTCTGTCAGTAATGCAACAGGGTCCCTGTCAGTGATGCAATAGTGTCCCTGTCAGTGATGCATTAGTGTCCCTGTCAGTGATGCAACAGTGTCCCTGTCAGGGATGCAACAGTGTCTCTGTCAGGGATGCAACAGTGTCCCTGTCAGTTATCCAACAGTATCTCTGTCAGTGATGCAACAGTGTCTCTGTCAGGGATGCAACAGTGTCCCTGTTAGTGATGCAACAGTGTCCCTGTCAGGGATGCAACAGTGTCCCTGTCATGGATGCAACAGTGTCTCTGTCAGGGATGCAACAGTGTCCCTGTCAGTTATCCAACAGTGTCTCTGTCAGTGATGCATCAGTGTCCCTGTCAGTGATGCAACAGTGTCCCTGTCAGGGATGCAACAGTGTCCCTGTCAGGGATGCAACAGTGTCCCTGTCAGGGATGCAACAGTGTCTCTGTCAGGGATGCAGCAGTGTCCCTCTTAGTGATGCAACAGTGTCCCTGTCAGGGATGCAACAGTGTCCATGTCAGGGATGCAACAGTGTCTCTGTCAGGGATGCAGCAGTGTCCCTGTTAGTGATGCAACAGTGTCCCTGTCATGGATGCAACAGTGTCTCTGTCAGGGATGCAACAGTGTCCCTGTCAGTTATCCAACAGTATCTCTGTCAGTGATGCAACAGTGTCCCTGTCAGTTATCCAACAGTATCTCTGTCAGGGATGCAACAGTGTCCCTGTCAGTTATCCAACAGTATCTCTGTCAGTGATGCAACAGTGTCCCTGTCAGTGATGCAACAGTATCCCTGTCAGTGATGCAACAGTGTCGCTATCAGTGATGCAACAGTGTCTTCTGTCAGTGATGCAACAGTGTCACTGTCAATAATGCAACAGTGTCCCTGTCAGTGATGCAACAGTGTCACTGTCAGTAATGCAACAGTGTCCCTGTCAGTGATGCAACAGTGTCTCTGTCAGTGATGCAACAGTGTCCCTGTCAGTGATGCAACAGTGTCTCTGTCAGTGATGCAACAGTGTCCCTGTCAGTGATGCACAGTGTCCCTGTCAGTGATGCAACAGTGTCACTGTCAGTGATGCAACAGTGTCCATGTCAGTGATGCAACAGTGTCACTGTCAATGATGCAACAGTGTCCCTGTCAGTGATGCAACAGTTGTCCCTGTAGTGATGCAACAGTGTCCCTGTCAGTGATGCAATAGTGTCCCTGTCAGTGATGCAACAGTGTCTCTGTCAGTGATGCAACAGTGTCCCTGTCAGTGATGCAACAGTGTCCTTGTCAGTGATGCAACAGTGTCCCTGTCAGTGATGCAACAGTGTCCCTGTCAGTGATGCAACAGTGTCTCTGTCAGTGATGCAACAGTGTCCCTGTCAGTGATGCAACAGTGTCTCTGTCAGTGATGCATCAGTGTCCCTGTCAGTGATGCAACAGTGTCCCTGTCAGTGATGCAACAGTGTCCCTGTCAGTGATGCAACAGTGTCTCTGTCAGTGATGCAACAGTGTCTCTGTCAGGGATGCAACAGTGTCCCTGTCAGTGATGCAACAGTGTCCCTGTCAGGGATGCAACAGTGTCTCTGTCAGAGATGCAACAGTGTCCCTGTCAGTGATGCAACAGTGTTCCTGTCAGGGATGCAACAGTGTCCCTGTCAGTGATGCAACAGTGTCTCTGTCAGTGATGCAACAGTGTCCCTGTCAGTGATGCAACAGTGTCTCTGTCAGAGATGCAACAGTGTCCCTGTCAGTGATTCAACAGTATTCCTGTCAGGGATGCAACAGTGTCCCTGTCAGTGATGCAACAGTGTCTCTGTCAGTGATGCAACAGGGTCCCTGTCAGTGATGCAACAGTGTCCCTGTCAGTGATGCATTATGTCCCTGTCAGTGATGCAACAGTGTCTCTGTCAGGGATGCAACAGTGTCTCTGTCAGGATGCAACAGTGTCCCTGTCAGTGATGCAACAGTGTCCCTGTCATGATGCAACAGTGTCTCTGTCAGGATGCAACAGTGTCCCTGTCAGTATCCAACAGTGTCTCTGTCAGTGATGCATCAGTGTCCCTGTCAGTGATGCAACAGTGTCTCTGTCAGTGATGCAACAGGGTCCCTGTCAGTATGCAACAGTGTCCCTGTCAGTGATGCAACAGTGTCCCTGTCAGTGATGCAACAGTGTCTCTGTCAGGGATGCAACAGTGTCCCTGTCAGTGATGCAACAGTGTCCCTGTCAGGGATGCAACAGTGTCCCTGTCATGGATGCAACAGTGTCTCTGTCATGGATGCAACAGTGTCCCTGTCAGTTATCCAACAGTGTCTCTGTCAGTGATGCATCAGTGTCCCTGTCAGTGATGCAACAGTGTCCCTGTCAGGGATGCAACAGTGTCCCTGTCAGGGATGCAACAGTGTCCCTGTCAGGGATGCAACAGTGTCTCTGTCAGGGATGCAACAGTGTCCCTGTCAGTGATGCAACAGTGTCCCTGTCAGGGATGCAACAGTGTCCCTGTCAGGGATGCAACAGTGTCTCTGTCAGGGATGCAGCAGTGTCCCTGTTAGTGATGCAACAGTGTCCCTGTCATGGATGCAACAGTGTCTCTGTCAGGGATGCAACAGTGTCCCTGTCAGTTATCCAACAGTATCTCTGTCAGTGATGCAACAGTGTCCCTGTCAGTTATCCAACAGTATCTGTCATGGATGCAACAGTGTCCCTGTCAGTTATCCAACAGTATCTCTGTCAGTGATGCAACAGTGTCCCTGTCAGTGATGCAACAGTATCCCTGTCACAGATGCAACAGTGTCGCTATCAGTGATGCAACAGTGTCTCTGTCAGTGATGCAACAGTGTCACTGTCAATAATGCAACAGTGTCCCTGTCAGTGATGCAACAGTGTCCCTGTCAGTGATGCAACAGTGTCTCTGTCAGGGATGCAACAGTGTCCCTGTCAGTGATGTAACAGTGTCCCTGTCCGTGATGCAACAGTGTCCCTGTCCGTGATGCAACAGTGTCTCTGTCAGGGATGCAGCAGTGTCCCTGTCAGTGAAGTAACAGTGTCAATGTCCGTGATGCAACAGTGTCACTGTCAATAATGCAACAGTGTCCACATCAGTGATGCATCAGTGTCTCTGTCAGGGATGCAACAGTGTCTGTGTCAGGGATGCAACAGTGTCCCTGTCAGTGATGTAACAGTGTCCCTGTCAGTGATGCAACAGTGTCCCTGTCCGTGATGCAACAGTGTCTCTGTCAGGGATGCAACAGTGTCCCTGTCAGTGATGTAACAGTGTCCCTGTCCGTGATGCAACAGTGTCACTGTCAATAATGCAACAGTGTCCATATCAGTGATGCAACAGTGTCACTGTCATAATGCAACAGTGTCCCTGTCAGTGATGCAACAGTGTCCCTGATAGTGATGCAACAGTGTCTCTGTCAGTGATGCAACAGTGTCCCTGTCAGTGATGCAACAGTGTCTCTGTCAGTGATGCATCAGTGTCCCTGTCAGTGATGCAACAGTGTCTCTGTCAGTGATGCAACAGTGTCCCTGTCAGAGATGCAACAGTGTCTCTGTCAGTGATGCAACAGTGTCTCTGTCAGGATGCAACAGTGTCCCTGTCAGTGATGCAACAGTGTCCCTGTCAGGGATGCAACAGTGTCTCTGTCAGAGATGCAACAGTGTCCCTGTCAGTGATGCAACAGTATTCCTGTCAGGGATGCAACAGTGTCTCTGTCAGTGATGCAACAGTGTCTCTATCAGTGATGCAACAGGGTCCCTGTCAGTGATGCAATAGTGTCCCTGTCAGTGATGCATTAGTGTCCCTGTCAGTGATGCAACAGTGTCCCTGTCAGGGATGCAACAGTGTCTCTGTCAGGGATGCAACAGTGTCCCTGTCAGTTATCCAACAGTATCTCTGTCAGTGATGCAACAGTGTCTCTGTCAGGGATGCAACAGTGTCCCTGTTAGTGATGCAACAGTGTCCCTGTCAGGGATGCAACAGTGTCCCTGTCATGGTTGCAACAGTGTCTCTGTCAGGGATGCAACAGTGTCCCTGTCAGTTATCCAACAGTGTCTCTGTCAGTGATGCATCAGTGTCCCTGTCAGTGATGCAACAGTGTCCCTGTCAGGGATGCAACAGTGTCCCTGTCAGGGATGCAACAGTGTCCCTGTCAGGGATGCAACAGTGTCTCTGTCAGGGATGCAGCAGTGTCCCTGTTAGTGATGTAACAGTGTCCCTGTCAGGGATGCAACAGTGTCCCTGTCAGGGATGCAACA
Source organism: Procambarus virginalis (assembly GCA_020271785.1). Taxonomy (NCBI): domain Eukaryota; kingdom Metazoa; phylum Arthropoda; class Malacostraca; order Decapoda; family Cambaridae; genus Procambarus; species Procambarus virginalis. The sequence continues at coordinate 16,890 of WNGS01001450.1, forward strand.
GTGTCTCTGTCAGGGATGCAGCAGTGTCCCTGTTAGTGATGCAACAGTGTCCCTGTCATGGATGCAACAGTGTCTCTGTCAGGGATGCAACAGTGTCCCTGTCAGTTATCCAACAGTATCTCTGTCAGTGATGCAACAGTGTCCCTGTCAGTTATGCAACAGTATCTCTGTCAGGGATGCAACAGTGTCCCTGTGAGTTATCCAACAGCATCTCTGTCAGTGATGCAACAGTGTCCCTGTCAGTGATGAAACAGTATCCCTGTCAGTGATGCAACAGTGTCGCTGTCACAGATGCAACAGTGTCCCTGTCAGTTATCCAACAGTATCTCTGTCAGTGATGCAACAGTGTCCCTGTCAGTTATCCAACAGTATCTCTGTCAGTGATGCAACAGTGTCCCTGTCAGTTATCCAACAGTATCTCTGTCAGTGATGCAACAGCGTCTTTGTCAGTGATGCAACAGTGTCCCTGTCAGTGATGCAACAGTATCCCTGTCACAGATGCAACAGTGTCGCTATCAGTGATGCAACAGTGTCTCTGTCAGTGATGCAACAGTGTCACTGTCAATAATGCAACAGTGTCCCTGTCAGTGATGCAACAGTGTCACTGTCAATAATGCAACAGTGTACCTGTCAGTGATGCAACAGTGTCTCTGTCAGTGATGCAACAGTGTCCCTGTCAGTGATGCAACAGTGTCACTGTCAATAATGCAACAGTGTCCCTGTCAGTGATGCAACAGTGTCCCTGTCAGTGATGCAACAGTGTCTCTGTCAGGGATGCAACAGTGTCCATGTCAGTGATGTAACAGTGTCCCTGTCCGTGATGCAACAGTGTCCCTGTCCGTGATGCAACAGTGTCTCTGTCAGGGATGCAGCAGTGTCCCTGTCAGTGAAGTAACAGTGTCAATGTCCGTGATGCAACAGTGTCACTGTCAATAATGCAACAGTGTCCATATCAGTGATGCATCAGTGTCTCTGTCAGGGATGCAACAGTGTCTCTGTGAGGGATGCAACAGTGTCCCTGTCAGTGATGTAACAGTGTCCCTGTCCGTGATGCAACAGTGTCCCTGTCCGTGATGCAACAGTGTCTCTGTCAGGGATGCAACAGTGTCCCTGTCAGTGATGTAACAGTGTCCCTGTCCGTGATGCAACAGTGTCACTGTCAATAATGCAACAGTGTCCATATCAGTGATGCAACAGCG
>WNGS01001451.1:0-13205 GCA_020271785.1 Procambarus virginalis
TCTCTGTTAGCTTTGGTTCTCATCTTCCTCAATCTTTCTTTCTTCATAAACCTGTCCTTGAATCTCGTCCTTTAGTTTTCTGCACTCATCTCAGACGTCCCTATAATGATCCCTTCTCTCGCTCTCTCGCTCTCGCTCTCTCTCTCTCTCGCTCTCTCTCTCTCTCTCTCTCTCGCTCTCTCTCTCTCTCTCTCGCTCTCTCTCTCTCTCTCGCGCTCTCTCTTCTCTCTCTCTCGCGCTCTCTCTCTCTTTCTCTCTCGCGCTCTCTCTCTCTCTCTCTCTCTCCGCGCTCTCTCTCTCTCGCTCTCGCTCTCTCTCTCTCTCTCTCTCTCTCTTCTCTCTCTCTCTCTCTCCTCTCTCTCTCTCTCTCTCTCTCTCTCTCTCTCTCTCTCTCTCTGAATTTCAGTCTGCCCTGGCCCTTTGCGGTTCTATGGCGGCGGACTCCGATGGCATTCATTTTGAGATGCTTTGCCATCTCCCTCGTGCACGTCTCAGTATTTACTAAGTCTGTATAATCGGGTCTGGGAGTCGTCGTCAGTCCCTGAGAACTGGCTCGATCCGTTGTCCTCCCTGTTCGGAAACCAGGGTCTCTTGGGACATCCCCTAAGGACTTTTGCCCTATTGCGCTCACGAGTTGTTTGCAAACTTTTTGAACGTATGGTTAACGTTCGTCTGATATGGTTCTTAGAACACTATCACCACCTCTTCCCTTCTCAATATGGTTTTCGAAAGTGCCGTAGCTCAACAGATGTCCTGATGAACCTGGAGGTCTATATTTGTACTGCTTTTGCTGCGAAAACCTCCGTTGTTGCCGTCCTTTTTGACCTGGAAAAGGCTTACGACACCACTTGGCGATATCATATTCTGTCCCAACTTCATTCTTTCGGCCTTCGTGGTAATCTCCCTCTCTTTCTCCAAAGCTTCCTCTCTCATCGTTCCTTTCGAGTGAGGCTTGGTACCACTCTGCCTCATTTCAGCAATACGAGGGTGTGCTCCAAGGTAGTGTTCTGAGCACTACTCTCTTTCTGGTTGCCGTCAATGTTCTTCTTTCCTCTCTTCCTTCCTGCATCTTCGCTCTCTATATCGACGATCTTACCCTTTGCTGTCAGGGGGGTGATTCGCCTCTCAACGGCAGCTTCAACTTGTGATTGATGCCGTATCGTCTTGGGCCACTGATCATGGCTTCCGGTTTTCTACGTCTAAGACTTGTGCTATGAATTTTATTCGAAAGCGTGTCGTTCTTCGTCACTTTGTCACTTTATGGTCAACCTCTTGTGTACAAGGATTCTGCTAAGCTTTTGGGGTTGATCTTTGACACTCGTTTGTCTTGGTCGGCCCATATCTCTTACCTGCGAGTTGAATGCTCTAAGGACCTTACCCTCCTTAAAGTTTTGTCCCATACTTCTTGGGGGAGCGAATAGGAGCACGCTCCTCACTTTACATTCCTCTCTCATACTGTCTAAACTCTATTATGGTTGCCCTGCTTACTCGTCTGCTTCTCCTTCTACTCTTCGCCGTTGCTTTGCTTCACCGTCGCAGTATGCTTTGCCCCATACTGGGTTGTGCCTCAGCTCTGGTTCCTTTCATTCGACTCCCGTCCTCAGCTTGCATGTTGACACAGGCTTCCTATCTCTCCAGGACCGCCGTGATCGCTACTGTCTTCGCTATCTTGCACGGTTTATGCAACTTCCTTCCTTTCGCCTCTGTCATGCTTTAACTTTTACCCCTCCTGTGGTTCCTGTTCCTCTTCATCACCTCCCTCTTTCCGTCCAGTTATCTCGCTTACAGGATTCGCTTTCATTTCGTATTTCTAATGTATCTCCTCTCGTTGTTCCTTCCTTGCCCCCGTGGAGAGTCCCCCTTTCCGAAGATTTGTACATCCTTAACTCGCATCACTAAAGCTTTTACCCCTCCTACAGTTCTGAAACGGCTTTTCCTTGAGGACTTTTCTTCGCACTCTCACTCCGTTTCCATCTTCACCGATGCGTCTAAGTCTGCGGCCGGTGTGGGCTACTCTGTTGCTTTTCCTCAATGTACTTATATGTGTCGCCTACCTCCGGAGACTACCATCTTCACATCGGAACTTTATGCTATTCTCTATGCTCTTCATCTGCTTTCTCATTGTCAATCTTCCTTTGTAGTTGTCGTCGACTCTCGTAGTACCCTCATGGCTCTCGGGTACTTTAATCCGGTCCATCCAGTGGTTGACGAGATTCAACATTGGCTGTTTCTTATTTCCAGTAAATTTAAGCCAGTTGAGTTTTGCTGGGTTCCCAGCCATATTGGTGTCTCTTTAAATGAGCGTGTGGATGCAGCCACTAGGGAAGCTGTCTGCTCTTCTCCTGTAAATCTCCCGTGAAGATATTCCTTATTCCGAATTTAACCCAGTTATATATTCCTCTATCCTTACCCGTTGGTGGGATTGTTGGTCTTCTGTTACTGGTAACAAACTGTGTACTCTTAAGAGTAGTGTGTCTTCATGGCCGTCCTCCTACCATCGTAACCGGCGATGGGAAACGGCTCTGGCGAGGTTGTCTATTGGCCATACATGCTTAATTCATGGTCACTTAATGGAGTGCCACCCTGCTCCTTATTGTCCAAATTGCATTGTCCGTCTTACGGTCGTGCATATCCTTGTTGAATGGGCCGACTTCCAGGACGAGCATGTCTCATGTTTTCCGACCATCCCCCGCGGTCACTTGTCCCCCGATAGAATTCTTAGTGAATCGGATGCTTTTGATATCACCCGCCTTATGCGTTTCTGTTCTCGTATTGGCATCCTTGGTGATATTTAGCGCCCTCTGATTATTCTGCACATTTGATGGTGTTGTGGCCTCCCCCCCCCCCGGTGTGCAAGCCTGGTATTGTGGCCTTACCCTACCTAGTGTGTAAGCCTGGTGTTGTGGTCTTCCTGCACTGGTGTGCAAGCCAGGTATTGTGGCCTCCCCCCCTGATGTGCTAGCCTGGTGTTGTGCCCTCCCCCCCCCTGGTGTGCAAGCCTGGTATTGTGGCCTCCCCCCTGATGTGCTAGCCTGGTGTTGTGCCCTCCCCCCCTTTGTGTGCAAGCCTGGTGTTGTGGCCTCCCCCCCCTGATGTGCAAGCCTGGTGTTGTGGCCTTCCCCCCCCCTGATGTGCAAGCCTGGTGTTGTGGCCTCCCCTCCCCACTGGTGTGCAAGCCTGGTGTTGTGGCCTCACCCCCCTGGTGTGCAAGCCTGGTGTTGTGGCCTTCTTCCACCCCCCCACCCCGGTGTGCAAGCCGGGTGTTGTGGCCTTCCCATCCCCTGATGTGCAAGCATGGTGTAGTGGCCTTTTCCCCCCTGGTGTGCAAGCCTGGTGTTGTGGCCTTCCCCCCCCCCTGATGTGCAAGCGTGGTGTTGTGGCCTCCCCTCCCCCCTGGTGTGCAAGCCTGGTGTTATTGCCTTCCCCCCCTGGTGTGCAAGCCTGGTGTTGTGGCCTCCCCCCCCCCTGGTGTACATGCCTGGTGTTGTGGCCTCCCCCCCCCTGGTGTGCAAGCCTTGTGTTGTGGCCTTCCCCCCCCCCCCTGGTGTACATGCCTGGTGATGTGGCCTCCCCCCCCCCCTGGTGTGCAAGCCTTGTGTTGTGGCCTTCCCCCCCCCCCTGGTGTACATGTCTGGTGCTGTGGCCTCCCCCCCCCCTGGTGTGCAAGCCTTGTGTTGTGGCCTCCCCCCCCTGGTGTGCAAGCCTTGTGTTGTGGCCTTCCCCCCCCCCCCTGGTGTACATGCCTGATGTTGTGGCCTCCCCCCTGGTGTGCAAGCCTTGTGTTGTGGCCTTCCCCCCCCCCTGGTGTGCAAGCTTTGTGTTGTGGCCTCCCCCCCCCTGGTGTGCAAGCTTTGTGTTGTGGCCTTCCCTCCCCTGGTGTACATGCCTGGTGTTATGGCCTCCCCCCCCCTGGTGTACAAGCCTGGTGTTGTGGCTTCCCCCCCCCCTGGTGTACAAGCCTGGTGTCGTGGCCTCCCACCTGGTGTGCAAGCCTGGTGTTGTGGCCTCCCCCCTGGTGTGCAAGCCTGGTGTTGTGGCCTTCCCCTCCCCCCTGGTGTACAAGCCTGGTGTTGTGGCCTTCCCCTCGCCCCCCTGGTGTACAAGCCTGGTGTTGTGGCCTTCCCCTCCCCCCCTGGTGTACAAGCCTGGTGTTTTAGCCACCCCCCGTGGTGTGAAAGCCTGGTGTTGTGGCCTCCCCCCTGGTGTGCAAGCCTGGTGTTGTGGCCTCCCCCCTGATGTGCTAGCCTGGTGTTGTGCCCTCCCCCCCTTTGTGTGCAAGCCTGGTGTTGTGGCCTCCCCCCCCTGATGTGCAAGCCTGGTGTTGTGGCCTTCCCCCCCCCCCCTGATGTGCAAGCCTGGTGTTGTGGCCTCCCCTCCCCACTGGTGTGCAAGCCTGGTGTTGTGGCCTCACCCCCTGGTGTGCAAGCCTGGTGTTGTGGCCTTCTTCCACCCCCCCCCCCCGGTGTGCAAGCCGGTGTTGTGGCCTTCCCATCCCCTGATGTGCAAGCATGGTGTAGTGGCCTCCCCCCCCCTGGTGTGCAAGCTGGTGTTGTGGCCTTCCCCCCCCCTGATGTGCAAGCGTGGTGTTGTGGCCTCTCCTCCCCCCTGGTGTGCAAGCCTGGTGTTATTGCCTTCCCCCCCCTGGTGTGCAAGCCTGGTGTTGTGGCCTCCCCCCTGGTGTACATGCCTGGTGTTGTGGCCTCCCCCCCCTGGTGTGCAAGCCTTGTGTTGTGCCTTCCCCCCCCCTGGTGTACATGCCTGGTGATGTGGCCTCCCCCCCCTGGTGTGCAAGCCTTGTGTTGTGGCCTTCCCCCCCCCTGATGTGCAAGCTTTGTGTTGTGGCCTCCCCCCCTGGTGTGCAAGCTTTGTGTTGTGGCCTTCCCCCCCTGGTGTACATGCCTGGTGTTATGGCCTCCCCCTGGTGTACAAGCCTGGTGTTGTGGCTTCCCCCCCCTGGTGTACAAGCCTGGTGTCGTGGCCTCCCACCTGGTGTGCAAGCCTGGTGTTGTGGCCTCCCCCCTGGTGTGCAAGCCTGGTGTTGTGGCCTTCCCCTCCCCCTGGTGTACAAGCTGGTGTTGTGGCCTTCCCCTCGCCCCCCTGGTGTACAAGCCTGGTGTTGTGGCCTTCCCTCCCCCCTGGTGTACAAGCCTGGTGTTTTAGCCACCCCCCTGGTGTGAAAGCCTGGTGTTGTGGCCTCCCCCCTGGTGTGCAAGCCTGGTGTTGTGGCCTCCCCCCTGGTGTGCAAGCCTGGTGTTGTGGCCTTCCCCTCCCCCCCTGGTGTACAAGCCTGGTGTTGTGGCCTTCACCCCCCCCTGGTGTACAAGCCTGGTGTTGTGGCCTTCACCCCCCCCCCTGGTGTACAAGCCTGGTGTTGTGGCCTTCACCCCCCCCCTGGTGTACAAGCCTGGTGTTGTGGCCTTCACCCCCCTGGTGTACAAGCCTGGTGTTGTGGCCTTCACCCCCCTGGTGTACAAGCTGGTGTTGTGGCCTTCACCCCCCCCTGGTGTACAAGCCTGGTGTTGTGGCCTTCACCCCCCTGGTGTACAAGCCTGGTGTTGTGGCCTTCACCCCCCCCTGGTGTACAAGCCTGGTGTTGTGGCCTTCACCCCCCCCTGGTGTACAAGCCTGGTGTTGTGGCCTTCACCCCCCCTGGTGTACAAGCCTGGTGTTGTGGCCTTCACCCCCCCCCTGGTGTACAAGCCTGGTGTTGTGGCCTTCACCCCCCCCCTGGTGTACAAGCCTGGTGTTGTGGCCTGCCCCCCCCTGGTGTACAAGCCTGGTCTTGTGGCCTTCACCCCCCCCCCCTGGTGTACAAGCCTGGTGTTGTGGCCTTCACCCCCCCCCCCCCGGTGTACAAGCCTGGTGTTGTGGCCTGCCCCCCCCCCTGGTGTACAAGCCTGTTGTTGTGGCCTGCCCCCCCTGGTGTACAAGCCTGGTGTTGTGGCCTCACCCCCCCCCCTGGTGTACAAGCCTGGTGTTGTGGCCTTCACCCCCCCTGGTGTACAAGCCTGGTGTTGTGGCCTTCACCCCCCCCCCTGGTGTACAAGCCTGGTGTTGTGGCCTTCACCCCCCCTGGTGTACAAGCCTGGTGTTGTGGCCTTCACCCCCCCCCCCTGGTGTACAAGCCTGGTGTTGTGGCCTTCACCCCCCCCCTGGTGTACAAGCCTGGTGTTGTGGCCTTCACCCCCCTGGTGTACAAGCCTGGTGTTGTGGCCTTCACCCCCCCTGGTGTACAAGCCTGGTGTTGTGGCCTGCCCCCCCCCCTGGTGTACAAGCCTGGTGTTGTGGCCTGCCCCCCCCCCCTGGTGTACAAGCCTGGTGTTGTGGCCTCCCCCCCCCCTGGTGTGGGGTGTTGCGCCCCAGTTTAGTGACCGTCACCTGCCTGCCTCCCGCAGCAAGCAAGCCAACAAGCCGGCCTCGTCCCTGCCACACTAATTACCAATCTAATTAATATGCACTTGGGCGAATTTATGTGAGTGAATCTCTACTCTCAAATGTGATGGGTGATTACATAGGCAATCTCTCCAGGTAAGTTGTTAAGTGCAATATTGATACTAACAGGTTTTTATATATATAAATTAAGGAGTTAGGAGACGTAGTGGCATCTTAACCCGCGTGGTCTTGTGTGCTCACCTGAGCCAAGGTGAGCACTCCTAACTCTGACGAGCACTCCTAAGAACTAATTACTATATCGGATGGTAACAATCATGATTTATTGATCAAACTTCATCCAATTATATACACATCTCTAAAAGATCTCAAAACTATTCTATATAAGTGCAATTCTTGGAAAGATAGCAGACAGACTAAGCAAGTGTTTCCAACTCTGACTTGTAATCACTGACGTCAACCTTTGTAAGTACAAGTTTAAGCAAGTTTGTTAAACTTCACTTGTGGTTTAAGCAATTCAGCGATATATATATATATATATATATATATATATATATATATATATATATATATATATAATATAATATATATGTCGTACCTAGTAGCCAGAACTCACTTTTTGGCCTACTATGCAAGGCCCGATTTGCCTAATAAGCCAAGTTTTCCTGAATTAATATATTTTCTATAATTTTTTCTTATGAAATGATAAGCTACCCATTTCATTATATATGAGGTCAATTTATTTTTATTGGAGTTAAAATTAACGTAGAAATATGACCGAACCTAACCAACCCTACCTAACCTAACCTAACCTATCTTTATAGGTTAGGTTAGGTAGCCGAAAAAGTTAGGTTAGGTTAGGTAGGTTAGGTAGTCGAAAAACAATTAATTCATGAAAACTTGGCCTATTAGGCAAATCGGACCTTGCATAGTAGGCTGACAAGTGCGTTCTGGCTACTAGGTACGACATATATATATATATATATATATATATATATATATATATATATATATATATATATATATATAAGGGGGGGGTACCACCTATATAATATAATATACCAGGCCAGCTCCTGGCCCCTGTACTCCAGACACGAGTTTTCCCTAGTAAATATGATTGATAGAAAATTGTGTTTGATGAGGGAGCCTCCCTCTGGTGTCGTTGGGGAGGGGGCTACGTCATGGAAAACCCATCCTAGTTCCCTTCCTTTTGACGATCTGAGGTTGGTGTAGTGGTTGAAACCCGGGCCTGGCATTTGCTGGCCCCGTAGTTCGAATCTCTCACGGGGAAGTGTTCTGTTTATGTGTATATATATATATATATATATATATATATATATATATATATATATATATATATATATATATATATATATATATACATATATATATGTATATATATATATAATATATATATATAAAAATATGTTGTGCCTAGTAGCCAGAACGCATTACTCGGCCTACTACGCAAGGCCCGGTTTGCCTAATAAGCCAAGTTTTCCTGAATATAATATATATAATATATATATATATATATATATATATATATATATATATATATATATATATATATATATATATATATATATATATATATATATATAGTTATGAAATGATAAAGCTATCCATTTCACTATGTATGAGTTAATGTTTTTCACTTTGCGTTAAAACTAATGTAGATATATGACCAACCCTACCTAACCTAAATTAACATAACTAAGTCAATAATTTATGATTTTAATATAATAATAATATTCAAATAAACCAATTGGAAACAATTTATGGAAAATAAAGAAAATCCCTCTGCGTATTAGGCAAAACGGGCCTTGCAGAGTAAACCGAGAAGTGCGTTCCGGCAACTAGGTAGCCAGAACTAGGTAGCCATTTGTAGCCAGGTACTACAAATATATAATATATATTTGTTTTGTACATTCAAAAGCCCAAGCATGCAAACACTCGAAATAGTTCTAAAAACAACAGACAGGCATGAAAACGTCTTTAAATCAACACGTAATTACTCAAAATTACCCAAACGCATCATGCAGTCACAAGTCTCATCTCATCGTGACTTAGCGATACCGATGAGCGTCTAATTATTTATGTTCTCGTGTAAAGTCCAGTCTTCAAAAACAAAACATTAAATCTTAAAGTCAATTTTAATGTACATCATTAATTTAAATCATTAAATTAATTTTACAAGTGTAAGACGAATTTATTTCATCATTCTCACAGGAGTGCATTTTCTAGACCGTGTTTCCACATTACAATCACACAACAAAACACAAACTAAAAAACAATATATAAATCACAAAGGCAGACAAATATATATAAACACCTTTAGTAAAATTTGGGAAATGGGGACAAAAGCATCGAATTTTGTTTAGAAAACGGGAAATGCAACGTAACCTCAAACAAAAGTTTACTCGAGGTGATTTTTTCTTTTGTAATGTCGACTGTAAATGTATTAAGTTAAGATCGTGGAATATAATTAGGTTTCTGCAGTACATTGTGTTTTGGTATATTTTGTTGCAGTCACTTTGTTGCAGGTGGGCCTGCGCTTTGTTTGTTTGTTTGTTGTGTATTGGATGTGTGTATGCGTGTGTTTTGCTTGTTTGTGAGTGCTGTGCGTGTATCATGCTTGTTTGTGAGTGCTGTGCGTGTATCATGCTTGTTTGTGAGTGCTGTGCGTGTATCATGCTTGTTTGTGAGTGCTATGCGTGTTTGTGAGTGCTGTGCGTGTATCATGCGTGTTTGTGAGTGCTGTGCGTGTATCATGCGTGTTTGTGAGTGCTGTGCGTGTATCATGCGTGTTTGTGAGTGCTGTGCGTGTATCATGCGTGTTTGGGAGTGCTGTGCGTGTATTTTGCTCTTGCGTGTTGTATACTACTAGATAGTGGAGTTTGGTACTATTCACTTTACAGAGATGGGAAACAAATAAAACCAAAATGCCAAACTTAAATATACCTTAGGCCTAGTACAGCACATGGTGATGGGGTGTATAATTAGTATAGCACTTATATGTACTATGATAGACCTGAGATAGCGGGTATTAGGCCTTGGATGGTAAGGTTTCGTTAGGCTAGATTTTATTACCAACGTAAATACAAAACCATTCCCAGTTTATCCACATACAGTAGTACTAAATTCTACTTTTTAACTGTCCATTACGTCAATATATGTACGGTAGTCAACATAGTTACTATTAGTACTGTTTAAACAGTAGGACGGGCTGGTTGTGTGTGGATTGTGTGTGTGGATTGTGTGTGTGGATTGTGTGTGTGGATGTGTGTGTGTGGATTGTGTGTGTGTGGATTGTGTGTGTGGATTGTGTGTGTGGATTGGTGTGTGGATTGTGTGTGTGGATTGTGTGTGTGGATTGTGTGCGTGGGTATTGTCGTGTGTGTGTGTGTGTGTGTGTGTGTTGCCTGAATGTGGTGTGTGTGTTGACTGTGTATGGTGTTGCTCGTATGTGTGTGTGTGACGTATATCTAATGAAGGACGTTACAAGGTGTATGGTATAGTGAAGATTAAAGGTCAAAAGCTGTCCCAGGTGAGCTCCACATAATCTTAAACACTCTTGTAACATTTTCCAGTATGTATGTTTAATTATTTGATGAATTCTCTCCTTTCTCTCTCTCTCTTGTTATCCCTGGCGTGGTGAAGGGTTGACGAGGGGAAACAAGTGGTCAGGTCAGCTTGTCGATCGATCCATGTTGTCATGAGGGTAACGACCCAATAACACTGTTCAACGCTCCCTATGCGAAGGGGAAAAGTTGGGCTCGCAGACAAGGGAAACAGGTGTTTAACAAAGGGGAAAATGGTGTTGGGGGAGACGGAGGCTCTGAGGTAGCAGTGGTGATGGTGGAAGGAGAGAGGAGAATGTAGAGGTGGACAGAAGAAGACGGGTGAGAGGGGTAGACGAGGGTGCCTGGAGTGGGTCGTCTTGGTCGTGGCCTTAACTATGACTGCTTACCTTGCAGTGGCCCCAGGGAAGGGAAGTTTACCCATTTATGTCCCGCTTTCTTTCCTTGTTGTATACCTGTAGCGGTACTGTTGAAGTATTCTGACGTTCTAAGTTCTTGGTTGAATCTGACCTTAAATTTGTGGCTGGAGGTGGCTTCCACAACTTTCTTCAGTGAATTCCAGTTATTGACCATCCGGGCAGTGCACAAGTATTTCCTTGTGTTCCTTCAACACAACTGTGTTCCAGTTTTCACATGTGTCCTCTTGTCCAATTTCCTCTCAATTTGAAGAAGCTGTCCACCTCTATTTCTCTCGGTATCTTTTATATTGTAATCATNAAAAGCAAGGTAACAGGTACGGAAGATAAGGTATAATAAAGGGATAATAATAAGAATAAGAAAGGAATCGTAAGAGAAAACAAGGTAAAGAAAAAGAATGATAAAAGGAAGGGTAAGCTTATCTTTCTAGTGTGTGGTAAGATATATATATCCGTCATGTACGTGTTTCCACATACTCTACCGCTACACTGTTATATCTGAGACTATTCTCTACCATTACAACATTATATCAAAGTGTGTTCTCTACACTCACACCATTGTGCTGTGAGTGTTCTCTACACTCACACCATTGTGACTGTGAGTGTTCTCTACACTCACACCATTGTGACTGTGAGTGTTCTCTACACTCACACCATTGTGACTGTGAGTGTTCTCTACACTCACACCATTGTGACTGTGAGTGTTCTCTACACTTACACCATTGTGACTGTGAGTGTTCTCTACACTCACACCATTGTGCTGTGAGTGTTCTCTACACTCACACCATTGTGACTGTGAGTGTTCTCTACACTCACACCATTGTGACTGTGAGTGTTCTCTACACTCACACCATTGTGACTGTGAGTGTTCTCTACACTCACACCATTGTGCTGTGAGTGTTCTCTACACTCACACCATTGTGACTGTGAGTGTTCTCTACACTCACACCATTGTGACTGTGAGTGTTCTCTACACTTACACCATTGTGACTGTGAGTGTTCTCTACACTTACACCATTGTGACTGTGAGTGTTCTCTACACTTACACCATTGTGACTGTGAGTGTTCTCTACACTCACACCATTGTGCTGTGAGTGTTCTCTACACTCACACCATTGTGACTGTGAGTGTTCTCTACACTCACACCATTGTGACTGTGAGTGTTCTCTACACTCACACCATTGTGACTGTGAGTGTTCTCTACACTCACACCATTGTGACTGTGAGTGTTCTCTACACTCACACCATTGTGACTGTGAGTGTTCTCTACACTCACACCATTGTGACTGTGAGTGTTCTCTACACTCACACCATTGTGACTGTGAGTGTTCTCTACACTCACACCATTGTGCTGTGAGTGTTCTCTACACTCACACCATTGTGCTGTGAGTGTTCTCTACACTCACACCATTGTGACTGTGAGTGTTCTCTACACTTACACCATTGTGACTGTGAGAGTTCTCTACACTTACACCATTGTGACTGTGAGAGTTCTCTACACTCACACCATTGTGACTGTGAGAGTTCTCTGCACTCACACCATTGTGACTGTGAGAGTTCTCTGCACTCACACCATTGTGACTGTGAGTGTTCTCTACACTCACACCATTGTGCTGTGAGTGTTCTCTACACTCACACCATTGTGACTGTGAGTGTTCTCTACACTCACACCATTCTGACTGTGAGTGTTCTCTCCACTTACACCATTGTGACTGAGTGTTCTCTACCACCAACTCGGGCTTTCGTGATCCTCGAGCTCAGTATATATCCCCCCCCCAAACTTCTTAAATGTTTTCTCTATGAATATATTTTTCCCGTTGCCTTTCTCAACTGAATTCTCACTGCTCATCAGACTCATAATTCTGGTCGTCGGCCGCTTCTGAGTCATCACCGAGAAGCTGAATTAAGACTCCATGCAGCTCTCAATATTTTTTTTTATTTAGAGAACTTCTCAGGGCTCTTAAATATAAAGAAACCACTGTTGGCGACTATCTCACCTTTAAGCGTATCGTGTTTGAGTATACGAGCCCGCCGCTGTCTCTCCGCTGCGTAATACCGTCTTGGAAGTGAAATGCTGTACTGGCCTACAAGCGGCCTTCTTGCTTGTTAGCTCTCCTATTTTTTTAGTCCAGATCAGTATAGCGGAATGTAGTGATCTGAGCCATACTGCACGACACATGGAAGGAGTTTATCACTGGCTCAGAGATGCCAGAATCCCACCGCTGCCACCATTGTAACGGTAGTATGGTGCCCCGATGTTTCCAATGTAGCTTACCAATGGAACACCACTGCTATCATTGAAACCTTAGGCTCAGTCACCCTTGTACTCCTTGGTGTTCGACCACCGAGTGCCACGTGTACTATGATCACTGCTGATAAGTGGCGTATTCCTTCAGGCTGTGACAGTTGTAAGATGTACACTCCTGAGAACTGTTGAGCCTGCCCTTACGACTGTTGAGCCTGCCCTTACCACTGTCGAGCCTGCCCTTACGACTGTTGAGCCTGCCCTTACCACTGTCGAGCCTAACCTTACGACTGTTGAGCTTGCCCTTACCACTGTCGAGCCTAACCTTACCACTGTCGAGCCTGCCCTTACCACTGTCGAGCCTGCCCTTACCACTGTCGAGCCTGCCTTTACCACTGTCGAGCCTGCCCTTACCACTGTCGAGCCTGCCCTTACCACTGTCGAGCCTGCCCTTACCACTGTTGAGCCTGCCCTTACCACTGTCGAGCCTAACCTTACCACTGTTGAGCCTGCCCTTACCACTGTCGAGCCTAACCTTACCACTGTTGAGCCTGCCCTTACGACTGTTGA